>JAQZBX010082099.1:0-13576 GCA_029593785.1 Cabassous unicinctus | reverse complement strand
AAAAAAAAAAAGGATGACTTATATGAAATATCTATAATTAGTGTAGCAGTTTGGCATTATTTATGAATTCCAAAAATACATATTGGATTATGCTTGTAAACTGGTCTGTTCCTCTGGGCGTGATTAAGTTATGATTAGGGCTTTGATTGGGCCACGTCAGTAAGACATTGAGTCCCCGCCCACCAAGGGCGAGATAAAACTACATGGCAGAGCAGAGGAGTTAGTTGGAGTTTTGATGCTGAGTTTTAATGCTGCAGCCAGGGGAAGTAAGCACAAAGAAGAGATTAGTCATGAGGAAAGAGAGAAGGCCCTGGGAAAAGAGACAAGCCACTTGCCTGACAGTTCACAGCTGGCCCTGTGGAGAGAGGCAAATCCTAGAGAGCCTCATAGTCTACAGTTGACCTTGTGGTGGAAACAGAGGAGCTGAGCCAGGAGAGAAACTGGAGCCCCAGGGAGAGAGGAACCCAAGAAGCCTGAACCCTGGCAAACGTCGGCAGCTGTCTTACACGTGGCAACAGACTTTGGTGAGGGAAATAACTTACACTTTATGGTCTGGTAACTGTAAGCTTCTACCCCAAATAAATATTCTTTATAAAGACCAAAAGATTTCTGATATTTTGCATCAGCACCCCTTTGGCTGACTAATACAATTAGCAAATTCATAGAGACAGAAAATAGATCATTGGTTACCAGGGCTGAGGGATGGTAGTAATATGAAGGTAATGCTTAATGGCTACAAAGTTTCTGTTTCAGGTCATGAAATAAGTTTTGGTAATGGATGGTGATGAGTATAGCACAACATTATAAATATAATGACTGTCACTGATTTGTACACTTAAAAATGGTTTAAATGGCAAATCGTGTGTGTTTATCACATTAAAACTTTTTAACAAAGGAAACCCAGTTCTAGCAACCCCACCCCTCCACACAGTGGTAAGAGGTCAACCAGGTAATACCTAGAGCAACTACTAATACAAAAGTATATACTCAAAAAGCAGTAAAAACAAAACAAGATAGAATCCTAAAAATGGTCAAATAGCCCAAAGGAAGACAAGAAAAGAGAAACAGAGAAATGAGAAGCAAAGGAAAACAAATAATAAAATGACAGACTTAAGCCCTAACAAATCAACAGTTACAATTAAATAACAAAGATTGGCAGATTACATAAAAGCACATGACTCAACAATATACTGTCAATAAGAAATGCACTTCAAACCCAACAACAGAGGTTGAAAGTAAAAGAATGGAAAAAATATATCATGATAACATTAATAATATATTTTTAATAAAGCAGTAGTGGCTATATTAACTTCAGATAAAATAGACTTCAGAACAAAGAAAATTAATAGGGAAAAAAAGGAACATTATATAATGATAAAATGTTCACTTCACCAAGAACACATAGCAATCCTAAATGTGACTGCACCAAACAAAAGAACTTCAAAATAGGTTAAACAAAAACTGTTAGAGTAGAATTAAGAAGTGGACAAATCCACAAATATAGTTGGGGACTTCAACACTCTACTCTCAGCAACTAATATAACTACTGGGCAGAAAAAAAAAAGGCAATTATATAGAGGAATTGAACAAGACCACTGTGATGGTTTGAATTTTATGAATCCCAGAAAAGATTGTTCTTGAGTGGGGCCCTTTGATTGCATTGAATTCAGTTAAGAGGCCCTTATTTAGATCACTCGATTAGATTGCTTTAAGGCTTTTGATTGGACTACGTCATTGAGGGGTGACCCAGGTTAGGTCTTTACCCTCTTGCTGGGTCTATGTAAACTGAGAACACACAGACAGAGAGAGTGACAGAAAAGGGAGCTCTGCCATTTTGACCCAGCCACGTGAAAGAGAGGACTCCAGGTTCGCCAGCAGCTGCAGGAAGACAGAGAAGCCCAGGCCCAGGAAGAGATGCCTGATCACCAACAGCTGAGCTCCAGGAGAAAGTAGAGCAGGAGTTCTTAACCAAGGGGTCTGTGAGCTTGAACTGAAATCCAAAAAAAAATTATTCTTGTGGGGACGTGCTGGTGTGGGTGTGATATAGTTATTAAATAATACACAGTATAGTTTGGACTTACCAAGGGGTCCATGGTTTTCACCTGACTGGCAAAGGGGTCCATGGAACAAAAAAGGTTAAGAACCACTGAAGTAGAGACAGACCAGCAGACCCGCCTTGCCTCACCACATGGCAGGACTCCAGGATCTGCTAACAGCCGACCTTTGGTGAGAAAGCATCTCTGATGATGCCTTGATTTGGACCTTTTTGCAGTCTTGGAACTGTAAGATTTTACCCAATATAAATCCCCTTTATAAAAGCCAACCCATTTCTGGTATTTTTGCATAGGCAGCCTCTGGCAAACTAACACAACCACCAAACAACAGGAATTTGTTGGCATTTATGTAACACTCAACAACAGCAGAATACACATTTTTTTCAAGTGTCAATGGAACATTCACCAAGATACATCATATCCTGGTAATAAAGCAAACCTCAGCAAATTTAAATGAATTCAAATCATACAGTGCTTATTCTCCAATCATATTGGAATCAAACTAGAAATCTAAAACAAAGACAAAAAGAAAATCTTTAAGCACTTGGAAATTAAACAATGCACTTCCAAATAATCCATGGGTTAAAAAGGAACACTCAAAAGAAATTTTTTAAAAATATATGGAACTGAATGAAAAATGAAAATACAATATAAAATATGTGGGATGCATATCTCAATGCTGAGAGGGAAATTTACAACAATAAATGCATACATTAGAAAAGAGGACATATCTCAAATCAATAATCTAAGTTACTACTTCAAGAAACTAGAAAAAGTAGAGCAAAATAATCCCAAAGCAACAAGAAGGAAAGATATAATAAAAAATAATAAGTGCAGAAATCAATGAAATTGAAAAGAGGGGGGAAAGTGAGGGGGGGGGAATCAATGAAACTAAAACCTGGTTCTATGTAAAAAATAAAATAGAATAAAATAAAATCACTAAACCTCTAGTATGACTAACAAAAATAAAGAGAAGACCCAAATCACCAATATCAGGGATAAACGGGCAATCACTACAGATCCTGTAGCCATAAAAAGCATAAGGGAATACTATGAACAACTTTAAACTCATAAATTCAACAACTTAGAAGAAGTGTACCAATTGCTTGTAAACAACACAATACCAACACTCAACAAAGATAAGATAGATTAACTTGAATATTCCTAAATATAAGCATTAAAGAAATTGAATATGTAATTTAAAACTCCTGAAAAAGTAACCCTGTAGACTAGATGGCTTCACAGGAGAATTTTACCAAATATTTAAAGAATTAACACCAACTTTACACAATACCTTCCAGAAAATAGATGAGGGAACCCTTCTCAACTCATTTTATAAGGTTTATATTACCTTGTTACCAAAACCAGAAAAAGACAGTACTGAAAAAGAAAACTACAAACCAACATCTCTAATGAACTTAGATTTTAAAAATCCCCAACAAAATATTACAAATAAAATCCAACAATGTGTAAAAATAATTATGCACCATGATTGAGTGGAATTTATTACAGTTATAAAAGGCTGGTTTGACATTTGAAAATCAATGTCTACCATATCAACACGCTAAAGAAGAAAAATTATCTGATCGTATCAATTAATGCAGAAAAAGTCTTTGACAAAATCCAACACTTATTGATGATTTTTAGAAACTCTCGTGGAGGGAAACAATGTGGCTCAAGCAACTGTGCTCCCATCTACCATATAGGAGGTCCGGTGTTTGATTCCCAGGGCCTCCTGGTGAAAGGCAAACTGGCCCATGCAGAAGAGCTGGCCCGTGCAGGAGAGCTGGCACAGCAAGATGATGCACAAAAAGAGACACAGAGGAGAGACAATAAGAGATGCAGCTGACCAGGAAGCTGAGGTGATGCAAGAGATTGAGGACCTCTCTCCCACTCTGAAAGGTCCCAGGATCGGTTCCCAATGCCACATAAAGAGAAGACAAGCAGACACAGAAGAACACACAGAGAGCAGACAATTGATGCAAAAACAATGGGTGGGGGGGATAAATAAAAATAAATCTAAAAAATAAATAAATAAAAATTCTCATGGAGTAGGTGTAGTTCAGTGGTAGAGTGCCTGCTTTGCATATACAAGGTCCTGGGTTCAATCCGCCAATCCCTCGTACCTCCTAAAAACAAAACAAAAAAACACCTCTCAGCAAGCTACTAGTAGAGGGAAATAACCTCAGCTTGATAAAAATATCAACAAAAGGGGAAGCGGCTGTGGCTCAATTGGTTGGGCTCCCATTTACCATATGGGAGGTCCCAGGTTCAATTCCCGGGGCCTCCTGGTGAAGACAAGCCAGCCCGCACTGCGCAGTGAGCTGGAGGCCTGTGCAACAAGATGACCCAACAAAGGGAGACAAGCAGACACAGAAAAATGCATAGCAAATGGACACAATGAGCACAAGCAGGGGGGATAATCAAATAAATAAAAAATAAATAAATCTTTAAAAAAAAAAAATCAACAAAAAACCCGGAGATAATATTATCTTTATGGTGAAATATTGGCTGCTTTCCCCCTAAGACTGGAAACAAAGCAAGATGTTTTCTACCACCATTCTTACATAACTTAGTATTGAAGTTCTAACCACTGCAATAAGGCAAGAAAAAGAAATAAAAGTCATAAATATTGGGAAGAAAGGAATAAAACTGTCTCTATTTGCAGATAATATAAACTGCAAAGTAGCTACAAAAAAAAACTTACTAAAAATAAGTGAGGTCAGCAAGGTTGCAGGAAACAAGATCAACACACGAAAATCAATCACATTTCTATGTACTAACAGTGAACATGTAGAAACTGAAATTAAAAACACAACTTACTATCACTCCAAAGAAAATTAAATGCTTAGATATAAACTTCACAAAATATTTACAGGATCTATATGCTGAAAATTACAAAATGCTGATGAAAGAAACCAAGGAAGAATGGAGAAATATACCATGCTAATGGCTTGAAAGACTCAACGTAGTAAAGATGTCGATTCTCCCCAAATTGAGCTAAAGATTTAAATGTCATTCTTATCAAATTCCCAGCAAGGTTTTTTGTAGACATAGACAAACATATTCTAAAATTTATATGAAAATGCACAAGCCCTAGACTAGATAAAGCAATCTTGCAAAAGAAGAATGAAGTGGGAGGAATCACACTACCTGATATTAAATTTTACTATGTAGCTACAATAATTAAGACTGTGTAGTACTGACAAAGGGATAGATACATAAATCAATAGAAAACACATAGAATCCAGAAACAAACCCACCCAAATATGCTAAAGGGATTTTTCTCAAAGGTTGAAAAGCAGTCAATGGGAGAAGGATGGTTTTTTCAAGAAATGGTGCTGAAGCAAATGACATCTATAAGCTAGATATGAACCTCAATCTAAACCTCACATTTTATCAAGAATCAACTCAGCATGAATCATGGATGTAAATATAAAATGTAAAACAACAAAAGATAGAAAACCCACATTTTTACATAGAAGAAATCTTAGATACCTAGGGCCAAGGAGTTCTTAAACATAACACCAAAAGCACTACCTATGACAAGTAAAATGGATGAACTGCACCTCATCAAAGCCAAAAACTTCTACTCTGCAGAAGACCCTATTAAGGGGATGAAAAGACAAGACACTGAATAGGAGAAAATGTTTGTAGATAATACATCCAACTAAAGGTGCATAGAATATATAAAGAACTCTGAAAATTCAGAAGTAAAAAAGGCAAACAATCCAATAAGAAAAGTGGGCAGCAGACATGAAAGAGGAGAATATACAAATGGCAAATAAGCACATTAAAAGATTTCCAACTTCATTAGCCATTAGGGAAATGCAAATTAAAACCACATGCCTATCTAGATGGCTAAAGTAAAAAATAGTGGCAACGCCAAATACTCGTGAAAATGTAGAAAAACCGGATCACTCATACACTGCTGATGGGAATGTAAAATGGAACAGTCACTCTGAGTTTGGCAGTTGCTTATAAAAATAAACATGCTGCGAATATTCTCACTGTCCTGATTTTGTGATAATCAGGGTAGGCTAAACATTCGCTATATTAGAAACCATGCATGTGTCCCCAGACCTAGTTTTTCTCCCTAGGTCTGGTTTTTAGAATGCTGGTGATAAACTAAGCCTGATTTATTATATGACCATCCTGTATGGGAAAAGACTGTAACTCTAGGTATCTTTGGTCAACCTTAAGAGGTATAGCAGGGGGACGGATGTGGCTCAAATGGTTGGGTGTCCATTTCCCATGTGGAGTGACCTGGATTCGATCCCCGGGATCTCCCGGTAAAATAAAGAAAAATATAGAAGGTGTGCGGGCATCCCCGCCGAACCACGCAGCAAGATGATGACGTAACAGGAGAGAGATGCAAGGGAGAGCCAAGACAAGACGTGCCAAAAAACCAGGAACTGAGATGGTGCAGGTGGCAGAGGTCCCCAGGATTGAATCCAGGTGAAGACCGGAGGAGAAGGATGAGAGGAGAGGGCAGGAAAACAGACAAAGAGAGTTGCCCAATGAATGGACACAAAAATAGCAAAAATGGGGCGGGGTGGGGGAAGGGGTGGTTAAAATGGATTAAAAAGTAAATATATATAAAAAAATAATAAATGTAAAAACAAATTTTAAAAATAATAAATAAATAAATAAATAAACATGCAACTACCATATCACCCAACAATTGCACTCTTGGGAATTTATCCCAGAGAAATGGTAATTTATGTTCATGCAAAGAGATGTACACAACAAAAAGCTGTTCACAGCAGCTTTATTCATTATAGCCAAAAACTAGAATCAGCCCAGATGTCCTTAAGTGGGTAAATGGTTAAACATATTGTGGTCCATCCATATAATAGAAGACTCAGCAATAAAAAGAAACAAATATAGATACACTCAACAACTTAGATGAATCTCCAGAGAATTATGCCGTAAAGAAAAAAAGAAAGCCAATCCCCAATGTCTATATGATATATACTTCCGTTATATAACATTCTTGAATTGACAAAATCGCAGAAATAGAGAACAGATTAGTGGTTTCCAGGGGTTAAGGATCTGGGGTGGGGGAATAAGACAATGTTGGTGTGATTACAAAAGAGGACCCTTGTGGTGCTGCACCTGCACTGTATCTTCACTGTGGTGGTACATGAAATGAATCTACAGTGGTAAATTGCATAGATTTAAATACACGCACACAAATGAGTACAAGTAAAACTGTGAAGATGTGAACAAGTTCAGTTCAATGCTAATATTCTGATTGTGATATTGTACTACAGTTTTGCAAGATGTTATTATTGAAAGAAATTGAATAAAGAGGACACAAGATCTTTCTGTTATTTTTCACAACTTCATGTGAATCTACAATTATCCCAAAATAAGTTTTTTTTTTAAAGGGGGGGAAAACTGGAATTTCATTTTTAAAATAGATTTGGGCATTGGGAGTTGCTCTCTTGCACCTCTGCCATCTCCTTGAAAGCATACTTGGACTAGCCTGCTGGAGAATGAGAGATACATGGAGCAGAGCCGATCAGGCCAGTTGATCCAGCTGAAACCATCCTGGATATGCCTACAACTAGCCAATCCCAGGCACAACAGCAAGCCCAGGAAAAACCAATAGAGCCAAGCCCCAGCTGACAACTCATTTGAACAACCAACGCTTAATGTTGAATGACACTGAAGGTTTGGGGGCTGTTTGCTGTGCTGAGTTATCACAGCAATAGATAACTGATACAATAACCAAGGCTTACAAAGGACACAACCAAGGTAGCTACAGAGATGTAGGCAGCCTGATCTCAAAAGGGCTCCCGTGTGGGGATACAACAGTTCCTGTCGTTTTGGTAGTCAAATCTTCAGGTTCAAGTATAAAAGATTCAGATTCCCAGGAAGTATCTGCTTGACTTAGCTTGGACTCTGTGCTCACTGCTCGGCATAAGACAGCAGGACACCTTGACTGCATGCAATTGGAGAGGTATAGGACCCCAAAAGAAAACTTGGTGCAATACATAGAAGGCAGAATAGATGCTAGCCTGGCAAAAAATGACAGATGCCTTCTGCCAAGACAAACAGGTAGCATTTTGTTATGCCAGGGGGATGATCAGTTTCTAAAATTGATTCCACAATTCCCATTTCTATCACTTTAAGGAAGAATAGCTTTGGGAAAGTAGGCCACTTTGAAAGGTAGTGCAACAGAGCAGTTAATATTTAGACCTGGAACAAGACTGCATGGGTTTGAACACTAGCTCTTCTGCTTAACAAATTTCCTGACCTTGGGCAATTAAGTAATTTGAAAAATGCCATATCCGATACCCAGATATTAGCGATTTACAATGCTTATTATCATACCAAAGGCTCTGAAAATCCTGAAGTACAAATATCTGTTTAAGTGAGACAGTGGGATTAACTGAGCATATCATTCAGATTTAACATAGCAGAGTGGTTAAAGTGCAGGCTCTTTTTGTACCTATTAGCTGTGTGACCTTAGGCAATTCATTTAACCTCTGTGTGCCTCAGTGCCCTCAGCTGTAAAATGGACAATACTAGCACCTGTCTCAGAGGGTTGTTGTGCAGGCTTAGTGAATGCATATAAAGCATGTGGAACAGTGCCTGAAGCATAACAACTGCCCAGGTAATGCTGACTATTACTAATTCTGTTATTCTTTGCTTGCTTTATCATTCCTCCTAGTGGGAGAAAACAGAATTTATAGCATTCAACCTGTGAGTTTTAACAACAGGAAAGTCCATATGTCAAATTTCCATCCTCAATCGGGGGGAAATAGCTAAAGAGCAGGCCATAAATCCTTAAATCTTGATTTTAATGGCTGCAATAACTAATCCTTTGATACCCAACATCCCATTTCACTATTGTAAATGTCCCATTCCTTTCCAGTTCTCAAAAGGCTGCTTTATGGCCATTCCTTCATTGATCACATGGCTTATTGACACGCCGCAGCTGAGCCAACCAAATCTTTTCAGCACACATTGGAGATTCTCTCCCCTTCACTTGCAGGCATTTTGATTAACAGCCAATGGACGGGGATGGCTGTTGGCCATCTCACATCAGGCTTTTTAACGCTGGGAATTAGATTAACAGAAGGCTCCTGGTACAGTGGGTTTAAGTTGTTTTTCATCTCTGGAGACTTAGGTTCAAATCTCATTGAAACCACAAGAGAAAACAGGTTCTGTGGCCTCAGTCCATCCCATAATTTGTCAAAATCCAGCAGTAGTAAAAATCCTTCTGGAAGCCCATTAATCAAAGAAAGTGGAATTGTCATAGCCAGGACTGATGTGCTATGGAGAAGCTAAGTGATCCCAGTTGACACCATCAGCCTAGTTACAAATGGTTTCCTTTCATTTAAGAACTTCACTAAACAGAGGTGGGTAAAGGCACTGACAGCAACCTCATTCCCCAGATCCACCCTCACCCCCAGCCCCTGGCAACCACTAGTCTGCATTCAGTCTCCATGGATTTGCTCATTCTGGATATTTCATATTACTGGAATCATACAATATGTGGCCTTTTGGGTCTGGCTTTTTTCACTGAGCTTAATGTTTTCAAGGTTCATCCATGTAGTAGCATGTATCAGAACTTCATTTCTTTTTATGACCAAAGAAGATTCCACTGTACGGATATACTACTTTTTTATCCATTCCTCAAATCCCTGTGCCCAAAAACAGAAATAAAGGGTTCCTGATACCATTGCAGGTGGATATTTGGGTTCAGAGGAGCTTAGTGAAATTACCTAGAGCTGTAAACCAAAGTGCCCAAAGCAACGTCTCTGTGAAAAGCCACTCCCTTCCCAAATGTAACATCATCTAATCAGGAGGGCCCTTCAAAACCTTTAGAAAGGGATGAAATCTCTCTCCAACAGGCTTTACCTCCACGCCCCTGTTCCCTCTTCTATCTCCATATTTTCTTCTGCCTGGTGACAGCAATTACCGGGATACCAAGCAGGGACCTGCCTTCCCAATGCCCAACATACATACTTCATATCAAAATCTACCTATCCTATGTCCCAAACCTTCACAGCCATCAGTCATTCATTTCCAGGTGACAGACTGATAAACCAACTCCCACTACTCTCTATGGCTTCATATAGCAATGATATTTTAATGAGTATCATCAATTCCTTAGCTCATGATAATAAGTAATTTGGAGATTCCATTTATTTATTTATTACATTTTTTAATTGAGATAATTCACATATCATAAAATTCACCATTATAAAGTATATAATTTAATGGCTTTTAGTATATTCACAAAGTTATACAACCATTACCACTATCTAATTCCAGAACATTTCATCACCCCAAATGAAATCCCATATCTATTAGCAGTTCCCTCCCCCCATCCCTGATAACCAGTAGTGTACATTCTCTCTCTATGGATTTGCTGATTCTGGATATTTCATATAAATGGGATAATATAATATGTGGCCATTTCTCCTGGCTTCTTTCACTGAACAAAATGTTTTCAAGTTTCATCCATGTTGTAGCATATATCACTAGTTCATTCCTTTTTATGGCTGAATAATATTCCTTTGTTTGGATATACCACTTTTTGTTTATCCATTCATCAATTTAGGCTGTTTCTACTTTTTGGATATTATGAATAATGCTGCTATGAACATTTATGTGTACAAGTTTTTGTGTGGACATAGGTTTTTAGTTCTCTTAGATATATACCTAGGAGTAGAATTGCTGGGTCATGTGGTAACTCTGTTTTCCAAAGGAGCTGCGCCATTTTACATTTCCACTAGCAATGTATGAGGGTTCCAGTTTCTCCACATTTTACCAACACGTTATTGTTCATCTTTTTTATTATAGTCATCCTAGAGGGCATGAAGTGGTATTTTATTGTGGGTTTAATGTATTAAGCATCTTTTCGTATTTACTGGATGTTTATATATCTTCTTTGGAGAAATGTCTATTCAAATCCTTTGCCCATTTTTAATTGAATTATTTGTCTTTTTATTGTTGAATTGTAATGCATTCTAGATACTAGTCCCTTATCAGATATATTATTTTTTGTTGTCTTTTCATTTTCTTGGTGGTATCCTTTGAAACACAAAACTCTTTAATTTTGATGTAGTCAAATTTTTCTACTTTCTCTTTTGTTGCTTGTGCTTTTGGGTGGGTATTCCTTTAAGTGGCAAAATCATGGAGAAGATAGGAAAAGTGGGCTTTTTGAGCACTCACAAATCCTATAAAGCAGGGGTTCTTAACAAGGGGTCTGTGAGCTTGAATTGAAATTCAAAAATTATTATTCTTGTGGGGACGTGTTGATGCAGGTGTGAAATATTTATTAAATAATACAAGTATAGTGTAGACTTAGTAAGTGGTCCGTGGTTCACGACTGGCAAAGGGGTCTGAAGAACAAAAAAGGTTAAGAACCCCTGCTAGAAAGGCTGCCTATTTGCATTTATCAAAGTCACAAACTTTTACAAAGATCACAACGTCTGGCATGTGCGTATGTTTTAGTTGGCCATAAAGTGGTCCCATTTTAAAGGAAACAACATTTAAAAATCTGGATTTTTCAGCATTTCTGAAACTCTTTGAAGAAATGACCATACAAGGCCATTGTTCTCATACTTTGCAGGAACCGAGCAGTGGTTCCGCCTTTGGCCGGGGCAGGCACTGTCCTGTTCATCACACTCATTCATTACTGTCTCCATGGGGCCCTCTACACATTTGAGAACTAGCCCTGGCCATGTCAAAGACACCACAAGTCACTGTTGGTCCCATTTTACAGCTGAGACCACTGAGGCTCAGAGACAAGTAACTAACTTCAAGTTGCATAGCGCTATGTGCTGGAAATGTGATTTGAACCCAGTTCCACCTCATTTCAAGTGCATGCTCTTAACCACCATGCTATATTGCCTGGAAGTGACCTGATAGGCTACATCTGTCCTCACTTCTGCTCTCAACTGCAGCAAATGTTCAATAAATGCACATATTCTAGGCCCTGGGGATACAGTAGAAAGCAAAGCCTAGTCCCTGCCTTTGTGGAGATTGGGTTCTAGTGGGAGGTAGACAAGAAACAAATAGATACATAGGTGCTATGGAGAAAAATAAAGCGGGGTGAGGGGACAGAAACGATGGAGGGGTGTTGTTTTGGACAGGAGGGTCAAGGGAGAACTTTGACACAAAGCAGGGGTGTTAAGGGCCCCAGGAGAGGGACACAGCCAGTGCAATGGAAACTGGAACGTGACATTCAGAAGTCAGAAAAAGGAAGCATCCATGCAAGCCACACTGCCGAAGGTAACTTCACGGTAGAGGCTGGATTTGAGCTGAACCACAGTTGTAAAAACGTGCTAGGCACATCAGTTATTGTCTAAATGCTCACACACTTTCCTAAATGAGACTCTCCCACCCTGCCACTGGAGCCAGCAGCCATGCTGTATACTCTACGGCCTGCCAGCCCTTCCCACTTTTTCTGGGGCCAAGCAGATGATTTGAGGAAGGAGTGCTACCCCTAAGGGCAGTGACCTAGCCCGTAAAATCGAGCAGAGAAAAAGATTCTCACTTGCACATGCTGAGCTGGGAAAAAGAAGCTGAGGTAGTGAGCAGTGAAAGTTAAAAGAGAGAGGTTATGTAGGAGCCAAAATCGTAAGCACAGGAAGCTGCTCCAACAAGCACCTATAAAGAATGTGCTGGACAGCCTGGGTTGGTGCTCGCTACCCATTTCACCCTCTAAGATGCCTTCCTCTCGGAGAACTGAAATTGTACTTTCCAGACTGCCGTGCATCTAGGGTTGTATATATAAACTAGATGACTCTGTTCCTGCTATGTTCCTAGAAGATATGGTTGTGGTATGAAAGGGGTTGGATTTTTCTGCAGTTTTGACAGCACCTATTTTTCCTGATGCCATGTGGCTCAGGAGCCCACACTTACAGCAGCATCATTCTGCCTTGCTGATGGCAGGCTCGACAGTTGGGGAGCCCGGGACTCCCCACTTCCCTGGTTGTAGTGGAGCTTGCAGCTCCCTGGTGGGTCAGTGCCCCAGTATCCTCAAGAGAGCCACTCCCAGAGACCAAGGCTGGATCCTACTCCTCCAGCCCTTCCACTGATTTGTAAGCACCTTAGTCCCTTTATTAAACCCCTGTCTGCTTAAGATCCTGGAGTGAGTTCTCTTTTCTGCCACTAACCCCTGATTGATACTGAGGAGGAATGGAGCATAGACACAAAGAGCAAAGATGCTGTTGAAAGGCAAAGCGGAGTCAAGTCTTGCAGATTACAGCATTTTATTCGGGACAGCAAAGTTTTGCTGCAGCCAGGAAGCCAGATCACTTGCAAAAACAGAAGCAGCTTGGAGTTTCTAAGGGATGGCAAACAATTTTTATTGACAAAAAAAAAGTTAGCTAGACTCCTCCTGGTTAGACGAGGATTTGTCTGTCTTGTAGGGGTGGGTTTGGGGTAGGTGGGCTTTATTTTGTATTGGGTCAAACATAATGAACTAGGGGCTCGATTGGCTATCTGGGCAGTCGCCTTGGTGGGGATTTCAAATTTCAAAAGGTATCAAGAGG
>JAQZBX010082098.1:0-13574 GCA_029593785.1 Cabassous unicinctus | reverse complement strand
CTGCCACAACATTGTATGTTAGAAGCAGATGTTTTTGAAGTTTCACAGGTCCACAAGAGGAAATGTGTCCAAGGAAGGATCACACCCAATTAGATTTTGATAAGACATTATGCTTAGCAATGTTCTAAAATGGTTAAGGTTTTTGGAATCTTGTAATAATAGTGTATTTTGTGCCCTGGTCCTGTGTGTGCTAACCCATTTGTAAATAGTACCTTTAAAGATGTTATTAGGTGACATGTGCCCTAATTGAATGAGGGTGAGCTTAAACTCAGTATGGCTGAAGTCCTTATAAAGAAAGGAAATTGAAAACAGAAAAAGTCACAGGAGCAGCCTAACGCTGGAAGTCAATGGAACCTGGAAGAAGGAAAAGATGCATTTTTGTGCATTGCCATTTCAAAGACAAGCCAACTAACCTCAAACATTGATACAGAAGATACAGATCCTAAGAGGAAGCAAGCCTTCTAGATTCTGAAACTGTGAGCTAATAAATTCCTGTTGTTCAGTCAAACCATTGTCTGGTATTTGATTTACCAGCAGAATAATTATGCATTAGTTCTGAATCAGGTGAAATTTGCACACACTTTGCACAATATATCTGTAGAGCTATAACTATAGATTATGTTCATATCCTCAGCTTATTAATGGAGTCAACTTATTAGACGTTTCCTGGGAAGTATCCTTAAGTTAGAAGCTATGAGAATCATGAAACTCTCAAATCTTCATAAATCTTTGAATGAGAGCTCCCTATCCTTGTAACTGCAAAACAAAAATAAAATATTTTTGGCAATTAGAAATATTTGGGGTATTTTTTCTCCACCTTCTATTTCCATACTTTATTGAACTTCCATAATTTCTGTTCTTCTGCCACATATGATCTGATTCTCTCTCTTTCTCTGCCTTCATGATTGGATAAAACTCCTTGTTTTTGTTATCTTAACCAATCATTCACATTAGGAGATTTGTTTTCATGGTTTTGCTGTGTGGAGATTTTCAGTATCATATTTTGTATGCACATTTTGGAAGAATTTGTCATATGGTTTAGTATATAATAATATTTAAGAACATAGGATCTAAGAAAGACAGTCCTGAGTTTAAACCTAGTTTTGTCACTTATAATGTGAACTTGAGAAAGCATGACCAAATTTAATTTTCAGTTAAAGGAGAATGTTAGAGGTATTATTACAATCAAATAATAATCTTTGTAAAAATCTTAGTGCCATTAAATATTAATACATGTTAAATATCATAAATAATTTTTATCACTGGAGTATCTGAAATTATAATGGTACAACATATTGATCTAAGTTTTTGAGACTTAAAAGTAATGATACAAAAAATAAATAAATAAAATAAAATAAATAAAAATAAAAAATAAAAAAAATAAAAGTAATGATCCATAATTTCTTTGTCCCTGATATGAAAATTGTTCTCTGATTGATGATTGAAATGATTGGAGTTCTCAGAGGTTGGAATGGGCCCAAATTCCTGGGCCACCTCTGTTTTCTTTCTTCTGATTTTCTGATCTCTATAAGGCTTACACTTCCAAGGCATTGAAGATTACATCATCCAAACGTTGCTTTGATTTTCTCCTCACAAGTCGTGTTTGAAGGTCAAAGAATCACTTTACTATGAAGCTGAGGTTAACAGAATACACATCCAGAATATGAACAGAGTTAAAATAAAGGGCTGTATTTATTCAGAAGAGATATTATAGCAGCATGTTTAAGAGCAGACTCTGGTGTTAGGTTTTGGGTTTGAATTTGACCTGGGCAAGTTATTTAAACCTTTTTTGTTTAATTTTCATTTGTAAAATAGTAAGAATAGTTGTGGTAATATATGTTAAGTGCTTTTGTAATAGTCCCTGGCACAAAGTAAACATTATATAAATGGTTTTAAAATGGAATACATATTGATCAGTGTTAATCCATCTTACAGTTTGGGCAGATTAGGGTGATGTCTCTTCTAGAAATAACAGAAACCTCATTCTATCTGGGTCAGGGCTTCTGTGGATCTTGCCCTGGCCTCAATTATTGTCACATAACTTTCTCTATGAATGTCATGAAAGGACATAACTGGCATTTAGGGACATTATTCAGTCTCTGGAAGTCCTGTAGACAACAATGTTTCAGATGATATGGAAAGACTTTGGGCTTTAGAGTCAACAGAACAGTGATTGAATTCTGTCTTATCAGTTTATGTAACACTGCACACATTTCACAATCTCCAAAATCATGTTTTAATCCTAGTTCATAAGTAAAATGATTTAATAGTGTATACATTCTAGGGCTATATTAAGCAATGGATGAAATAAAATGTGCAAAGAATCCAGAAGAGTGTCTGGTACTCAATAGGTGTTTAATAAATGTTTCTCTTTGTTATCTCCCTCACTTCATCAGTCTCATTTCCGTCTGACTTTTAAAATATTTTATGATTTATATTTATCATTCAATTGAATGTATATATAATGTCTCAAATTTTTAAACTAATATGACAAATATCACACTTTAGTTGGATTAAACAAGAAAATTGACTCAGTTTTGGATACTGGAAGTCCAACATCAAAGTGTCAGGAGGACATGCTTTCTCTCAGAGTCTGTTGCCTTCTGGTGCTGGGTTTCAGCCATTTCTTGAGGTTCCTTGGCTTATAGATTCATAATACCAATTTCTGCCTCTGTTTTTATATGGGAATCTTTTCCTCCTCTGGCTTTTCTTGAATTCTGACTTCTACTTCGGTGTCCAAATTCCTTCTTTTATAAGAACCTCAATACTTTGGATTAAAATCTGCCTTCATTCATTTTAGCCACATCTTAACTAATAATGCCATCTTCAAAGTTCCTATTTATAATTGGGTTCAGAGCCACAGTGCTTGTCTTAAGATTTGAGCATGTCTTTTGTGGGTGACATGATTCAATCCTCAATATTATCTTGGGAGACCATGAGGAGCTTTCGAAAATTTAGAGTACACACAATAAAATTAATGCAGGATGGATGAAATTAAGTCTCTGTAGAAGTCACCTTATAGGTTTAAATGTCTCTTAAGTCAAAATCCAGTAAGAAAAAACACAGAATTTAATGATATTTTTGTGGCAAATAAAACAATAGAATAATAATTGGAGAGAAAACTATCATTTATTGAATACAATGCAACAGATACTATGCAGGCCTTGTCTTGCTTAAACTTTATAACAGTCTTATGAAATAGGGATTGCTATTTCTGACTCCAAGATAATTGAAATTTGGAAAATTTAACTTTTTCCCAAGATCACAAGCTAGTGAATGCCAGAGGTAAAATTTGAACCCATGTTGTTTGGCTCCAGACCCTACCATTTTACAACATTTTCTAGTGGAGATATCTAAGCAATAAATAAGCAAACATAAATAATCAAGATAAATTCTTACAGTGAAAAGTGCTAAAAATGAATGAAACAAGTGGTATAATAGACAGTGACTCAGAGGCAGAGGCCGCTTAAGATTGGGTGTTCAAAGAAGACCCAAGAGAGATTTTGCAGTGTTTATCTAACCATGTGCAGGGATGAGAGAAAACAAGTTAAAAGGAGAGAAGTAAAACCATTAGTGATATTTGTAGTCATGAGAAGGTGAATTTTATTTGACTTGGATGAGCATCATTCTCCACAGTCTTCTATTTTGACTCAAAGTTCACCAACAATCTTAACTGTATTATTATAAATTCAGCTCTACATTGAAATCAGGATGAAGATAAAAAACACATTTCCTCCAGCAACATTCTTTCTCCAGAAAACTTTGTGTATCCTTTGTGATAGTCTCTCTCTTTGGTAACTCTTTGATGTAGTTCACAACACAGATCTCCACTTTCCCTCTTCATGGACTACTTTTCTTTCAATCATAACAATATTTTTCTCCATGTAAATGTCCTTTATTCACTTAGAACAGCTGAGCAAAGATGTTTAATACAAGGAAAGTTATCTGTTTAACCAAATTCACACCAAATTCTAATTAACCTTTTCATAGTCTACAAGGTCCAGCATAATTGTTCCCCACCCAAATACACATCTCTATGACGTCATCTGGCCCCACATTTCCATGTTCACTGTGTTCCATTCACAATGGCCTCATTCTGGACTTTGGACCTTTGTGCTGCTTCTTCTCCCTTACTGAAATGCTTCTCTAGATCTTCACATTGCTGATGTGCCATTACTCAGTCTACAATTCAAATAAATTACCCAAGGTCACAAGCAGATGAATGTCTGAGGTAGGATTTGAAGCCATGTAGTTTGGCTCCAAAACCCAAATTTTCAAACACTTTTAAGTGGAGATATATAGGTGAAAAATAATTAAACATATAAATAATTGAGATAAGTTCTGAGTGTGAAAACTGCTAAAAATATAGTGTTCTTTTTAAAGAGGATTTCCTTAACCACCCATTGTAAAAGAATCTTCTGTTTCCTTGAGTTACTCTCTATCACATTACCCTGTTACATTTTCTCTATATAATTGTACAATCTGATTCACCTGTTTATTGTGTCCCTTTCCAGCAAACGGATTGCAAACTTCATGATAGTAGAGGCATTTTCATTTTTATTGACTATTCTATCAGCAGAACGTACAACAAAAGTTGGCACAGAAAATAAAAAAGCTTAAAAAGTATTTCCTGAATAAATGGTCTTGGTCTTCATATTTCTTTAGCCTTCTGAAGAGTAACTGCTTTTGTAAAAAGGACTCTTGTTAACTGGAATCTTCTGAAATTGTTAACATTCCAACCCTGGTATTAACTGAAATGGAAAACTTAGATTATTTTGGAATATTAGACAGGGTTCTTAGTGAGGACTTAGAATCATCTCTAATTAGTTTAATTAGAATGGCTTTATTATATACAATTAAATACTTTTAAGACTTTTAAAATGGCTGGAGTCAGAGTCAAGATTGAGTGATGGGGGTAATATGTGAGGAGGGGTGCACCTGGGGCATGCCTATATGAAATATGTATATGTTCAAGTGGTCATAGGGTGTTGTCTCAGTGGTGGAGATCCACACAATAACTGAAAGAATATTGAATTTCCATCCTGCTACATCCTCTAATAGAATGGCAAGATTCCCCCAAGTGCATTGGGAGTGTCTAGGAGGACAGACCATTATGCCAGGGCCTTGATATTGATGGCAGTACTTACAAACCTTGTTCTTGTGAAATTGACTCTTAGGCTGGTAATATATGTTGTCTAAGAGTTACTCTGAAAGCCTCCTTGTTGCTCAAATGTGGCCTCTCTCTAAGCCAAATTCAGCATATAAACTCACTACCTTCCCTCCCAGCATGGGACATGACTCTTGGCAATGAGGTTCCCTGGCATGGAGAGATTATTACCAAGCACCAACTAGCCATGCATTTGGAAAAAGACCTTAAAAAAAATGTGGAAATATTAAATACAAATGAGTTTTTATGGCTAAGAGATTTCAAAGTCAGTCAGGAGGTCATTCCAGAAGTTATGCTTATGCAAGTCTCAGGAGCATCTCATTGACTGCCAAAATAAACAGTGCCTCAAAGAGCAGGGCTCCTGAGAGCTCTAGAGACATCTAGATACTATAGATAGGACAGACAATCTCAGGAATTCCACACTCTGTCAGTGGGCCTTACTTTAGTATATATGCTCCCCAATATAACAGAGTTAGACTCATTTATAATTTCCCTACAAATGGCTCTTCTTCCCCTTTTACTTGAACCTATAATTAGCACTATACTTGTTAAATATATGTCCCAGGGACTTAAATCTTCAGTCTGTTCATATGCCAGTTGAGCCCTGAATCTCAGCATAGGTGTAACACCTACTCTCCATTTCATTGGACACTCCTGGGACAACTAACAAAAGGATGATGATGGACAATGTCCATCCAAAAAACAGAGTATCTATAACTGCAAGCAAGACAGTTCCATCCATCTGCTCCATGGGAGCTAAGCCCTCTCTCAGTCAGAAACACAGCGGGCATCACCATCTCAAAATCTCAAGAATGAGGAATGAACAAACATAAGGGAGGAATGCAACTATGGACCAAAGTAGATTTTATTATTCTAGCAATGGAAGAACTTCTATCACTGCTATAAAGGCAGTGGCCACCAGAGGTTCTGAGGGAAGGGAGATGGAAGAATAGGTGTAACATGGTGCATTTTTGGGACATTGGAATAGTCCTGCATGGCATTGCAATGATGGATACAAGGCCATTATACATGTTGTCAAAACATAAAATTGTGTGGTGCAAAGTATAAACTGTAATAGAAACTCTACACTATTATTAGAAGCAATGTTTCAATATGTGTTCAACAATTGTAACAAATGTACTACATTAATGAAACATGTTGCGAATGGGGATATGTGTGGGAGGATCAGAGGGTGGGGTACATGGGAATCCCCCTATATTTTTCATGTAATATTTATGTAATTCAAAGCTTCTTTCAAGAAAACCAAAAAAACAAACATAAAAGGATTTTAAATGCAATCCAAACCCCTGACCAAGGTCTGTACTGCCCTCAGCATTTGTTTCCTATTCATCTCTTAAACTTCAGTTTGTTTTATTCTATCCTTTTCCTATTTACCCTCCAATACACTGACCTTTCAGTGTCTTAAACTTGCTGAACTCTTTTCAAATTTTGTCCCTTCACATGTAAAACTACTTCCCATGGTAGTGATATCTCATCCTTTGAATCTCAGCTTAATATGATCTTTATAAGCAGCTTTCTCTGCTGTTTTATTGAAATGTAGAATTCTTCCTCTTATTTTCTGTCATAGTACTATGTTTTCTTTATAAAAGTTATCATAGACTGCAAATACTTTTAAAAGTCATTCCCTTATTTAGTATCTATTATAAGAATATAAGGTCTATGCAGGCAGGATCTTTTTAAAATTTTTCTGTTTTATTAAATATTGTATCCCTAGTTCACAGCATAACATCTGGCACATTACAGATTCTCAATTATTTAATAATGTATATTTGGAGAAATATCTAAATTGGAAATTAAATTCTAAATCATCTGTAGCAATTTGAGATTATTTTATGAATCACAAAGAGAGAAAGATTATTTTTTTAAACTAATCTATTCCTGTGGGTGTGATCTATTTGATTGTATTAAAAATCTGTTGAGGGTTCTTTGATTAGATTACTCCATAAGATTGATTTAGGGCTTTTGATTGGACTATGTCAGTGAAGCATGACTCAGGTTGAGTCTCTGCATGCTTGCTGGGTTTGATATAAACTCAGATACACAAAAAGAGAGACAGTCAGACACAGAGGAAAAAGAAGCCACCATTTTTGATCTTGCCTTTGTGAGAGAGGGCTAGAGGATAGCTTAAGCATAAAGCCCCCAGAGGCTGGGCCCATGGAGCAGCTCAAAAAGAGACAAGTCCTAGCCTGGATACCCACAGATGAGCTCAAACCTTGGCAGAGATTGGTGGCCATCTTGAACAACATGCAGTAGCTGTTGAAAGCACCTTTTATGATGCCTTGATTTAAGCTTTTCTTGTCCACCTTGTGAAGCAGGCTAGTAAAATACGAAATCAATAGATGAATCAGTAACCTGGCAAGAGGTCCACATGGACATTGATACACCCAAGATGACTGCTGGAAGACAGTCATGAGAATCCCATCTGGAATGAGATTTCCTCTAGAAGCCAGGAGAAGCTCCAGATATTCTCCAGGGACCTTATCATTGGACCCTATTGGGGAATTGATGGGTGGGGTAATCAGTCAAAGAAGCAAACAGCTGAAACTGCTCCCATGTCATGAAAAAAGGGGCAGAATAATTAATGCTTTAAAAAGCAAGCACAAAGTCCTCTTTCTTACTGTTGCCTTCTGTGCCCTGCTCTCACTGTGCCCTCCCCTGCATGGATCAACACTCAAGTAAAACCTGGGCATTTATAATCTATAATGGGAAATTGTAGTCTGTAAATCAGCCTACTTTATCATTTTTCAGCCCCTTTCTCTCTACCTGGGACCTTGATGTGTTATTTTCTCCCATTTCTCTTTCTTCCGCCCATTAATAAATTACTGGCCTAACTAATCTGACCTGTTCTTGAAATTCATTTCTTGTAGCTTACTCAAGAACCTAGATAAAATCTGGTAGCACTTGGAATTGTAACTTTTATTGCAAATAAACTCCTTTTATAAAAGCCAACACATTTCTGGAACTTTGCATTGGCAGCACTTTGAGAAACTAAAATGATAGATAACCACATTTAAAGACAAAATTAATTGAGTATTAAGTAAAAAGGAAGAAAAATATGCTGTGGTAAAATGGGAAATTAAGTGACAAATTAATCATTTTGCAACAAATAAGTGGCTGATATATTATTCTTGATTGTTATAATTTTCTGAGGCTATTTTTTTCTCCATGTTACATCATTGTAGCCCCAATTACATGACTAGTTTAGCAATTTCTTTATATTTTGATATTCTCTAAAAATTGTGTAGAAAATCCCAGATAATATAATTTAACAGAAAGTAGTCTTGGACATACTCCAATTGCAGAATTCAAAATTAAATATTGTAGTTAGAAAGGATAAAAGGGCCAATGTTGTTTGCCCATATGGAAGAAAAAAAGATTATCCTTTAAAAAACTGTTATTACTACTTCATGAGATGCTTTATTAAATTTAAAACATGATATAAAAAAGTCACTATAATACCCATAAAATCTAAAATATGCCTACATTGTGCCATAACAAAACTCTCAAGTACAACTAGTTTGGCCAGTTCAATACAATTGAATTAGACGGACCAATTCTGAATTGATGCTTTTTCTTTATCAAAGATTTCAGAAAATAAGTTACTTGGAAAGAATTTCCTCATAAATGTGTAGTTCTATCATCTTAGGTAGATATAGAATTTGTTTGCTTTTTTAATATATTACCTTCACAAAGGAATTTTTTTTCTTTCTGTTTGCATCATGGAATTCCTTTCAAATATATGTATAGTTCAAATGATAATTTTCTGGACTATAAAGAAGAGCCTGTGAAGAAAATTGGTAGATATAGATATATGAAATCAAATTTATCTCCAAGGAAAAACGTAGATTTTTTCCATCTGTGGTCATGTTGAATTGGAGAATGAATTCCCAGGTCCTTATGGGTAAATTAAAAAGTCTCTTTCAGAGTGTGAAGAAGGTTTCAAAAGGTAAGATTTTAACAGTTAATAGTGGAAACCAAGCTTTGCGATTATGTTAATTTTCTTATTATGTAAGAATTTATATCACTTGAACTTATAAGAATTGAAAAGTTGAAAAAACTGCTGGACACACAGGGGCTTTGAAGTCAATTGAAATTATATACCATCTAGTTCTTAAAAATATATGACCTTGAAAAAATAACTTACTATTCTGAACCTCAGTATTTTCAACTATAAAATGGGAATAATAATATTTATTACTGGAAGGATTAAGGGTATATATAATTTAATCATAGATATAACATTTGATACATAGTTTTGCATAACAATTTATAGGTGTTCTCACAAGGCTATAATTACTTTTCATTAATTTTTTGGTCTATTTCAGTGGAACTAATGGAATGAAAGATTAGTTTTCTTAGCATGCTGTTCTATATTTCAGAGGGATATAAATTTACTATGTATATGCTGGTTTGCCAAAAATTAAGCTTTCAGATATTTTATAAAAAAGGTAGTTTGATTTCCCACATTGTTCTGGACACTGTGCTATATATGCTTTCATACATTTTAGCTTATTAGATGCTCACAAAAATTCAGTAAGTTGCTGTCTTAGTCTCATTTTACTAATGTGCAAAGTATGTGTCAGAGTGGTGACTAGCACTTATTTAAGGCCTCACCATTTGATTTAGAAAAATATAATTATATGGTTTTGGAATATATTTTATCATGAGATTTTTCTGCAAATATATTTTGTAAGTTATGAGTGCTATACCCTGAGTATAATGAAACAGATTCTACATGTATACTAATAATGTGGTTTATTAAAAAATCAGTAGAAAATGGCTTTTTGGATTTCATGGATATTTATTAAGTTTATTGAGTGAGGAAAGAAAAATTTGTAAGCCAACATAAACGGCAACATGCTAAATGGAGTATTCCTCAATGAAAGTTCAGTTTCATTGACAAATAAGAGGAAGAAAAACTAGGAAGTTATTTATTCATCAGAATTAATTGGTATGGTCCTGACTAGATAAAAGAAATTCTCAAATGAAATCATTAGCCATCTTATGACCTCAAGAGGTGTGTGTCCAACTGGAAAATTAGGGGTATAAAATGGCAAATAGGTGACTGTCAACCACCAAAATTTCTGTGCTCTGATGATGTGGCCCTTGGAGTAATCCTTAAGCCTAAATGACTTATGGATGTGATGGCTTGGTATCTAACTTATTTGAAACCTTGACACAATAAAGGTGTTCTTTAGAATTTGTCAATTGAATGAATAGATTAAAAATTAAACATAAAATATGCTTTTCCCTAACATTTATCATTATTTTACAAGTAAATTGCTTCTGAATTCTGAAATTAAGATTTATAAAAAGAATAGATTAAACAAAAAGATGGAAAAACATTTTGTATTTTTGAGTAATAGCACTAAGTTGGATTTCAATTAATCCAGAGACTTGTAAAAAATAAGTTTCTAGAGGTAACCTCAAGCCAAATCCACTAGAGTCTTTTAGGTCTAAGTAGGAAGATTGTATTTTATTTAGTTTATTATAGAAATGCACTGTAGGGTTTTGAGCAGGGAAGTGGAACCATTGGAATCATATTTCAAAGGATCATTTAGCTACTGCAGGAGAACAGATTTTTAAAAGGGAAGAATGAAAGCAGAGAGACCAGTCAGGAGGCTATTGCAATGGATCAAAGGAGGATTCAGGGAGCTAGTGAATATGATCCAAATTGTGATATATTTTGAAGATAGAGTCAGCAGGATTTGATAAAGGTATCAGTAAGTGATGTTAGTGAAATACAAGGATGAGATACTGAGTTTGAACAATAACAGGACAGTGATTTCATTTAATGAGAGGGGAATATCTAGAAAGAGATATTAAAATTTTAGTCTTATAAATACCACTTTGACATGCAATTAGTAATATCCATTAAGTCATTGCATGTGTAATCTTGAAAATTAGGGGGATAGAGGGACTGTAGTCACAAAATTGGGATTCTTCAGCATTTTAGTGAGGAAAAGCAGGTCGATTCAAGCAAAGAAAAATGAGATTTTAGCGAGCTGGGATAAAACCAGGTCAGTGATGTTGGGTCTATAACTTTCCATTCATTTTTATTTGTACCCACTTGAACATGTAGATTACATTAAATGGGTCTTCAAGTTTACATGATAGTGACTTTCTACATAGTATAACTTTTCATAAAATTCCCAAAAACAAGCTTCCTCTAGGAAGCTTCCCTGATCCAAGTTTTTTTAGATGTTCCTACAATATGCACACATATATCACAAAAAGATATTTATAAAAGCACATTGCATTGTTCTGTATTTGTTGGATGCTATTATTATGTATTAAATCACTGAAAGCAGAGAATTATGTTTTAATCAAACGAGGTTCTCAGGAGGTAACTCTTAGGCACCCTATAATACTAGGTTAAGTTTCAATTTCAAGAGTAAAGATTCATAAGTACCATCATCAATATTAAGGGCCCATCAATGGACCATCATCCTTCACTAGTCATTGCCCCTGTACTCAGGGGATGCTTGCTGTTCCATGAAAGATTGTGGCAGAGCTCCCCAGGATGGGAATTTGATATTCTTTTACTTTCTATGTGAATCTCCACCCAATGTGACAATGCCCCATGAACAACTGAAAACATTTATATGCCTTATATGTATGCCCAGGTCTCCCTACTCCCATGCATTCCCCATCACTGACACCCACATAAATTATCCTCCCCTGTCAAAATTGTAACACTTCTGTGATCCAAAACTTCTTCCAAAATGACGCCAACAAGATAGTCAAATACAATTAATGAGAATATGAAATAATAATGGCATTATTAAAAATAAGAAATAACATACAATAATTTTAAAAAATAAAAAAATAAAGATTTAGTTGCAATAAAAAATATTGAAAAAAGATGTTTTTAACATTACCTCTTTCATTACTGTAAAATTTGTTGTCTTGTATGTGTACTGGCATTTTTTTCCATTTATTCCCCCAGAGTCTTACATTTTCATTTTGACTTCAAAGAAGTTTTAGGTTACAGATAAGTCATATACAGAACATAGGGTTTCCCATAAACCTAACTTCTTCAACTTTTCCCCTTCCCCCTATTAATAGCAGTTTATATGTGGATGATACATTTGTTACAATTGATGTACCAATATTGAAATATAGCTGTTAACCATTGTCAATGGTTTATATTATGGTTTACATTTTGGACCATACACTATTATAAATTTTGATGAAATTTAATATGGCCTATATCCATCATTGCAAGATTTTGTAGATCACTTTCATCACCCCCAAAATGCCCCATATTCCGTCTATTCTATTTCTCCCTCTTGCTCCCCTGGGACCCATGGCAACCACCAGACTTCATTCCTTGAAGAATGAGATTCATAGTTACTTGCAACAACATTGAGGGCTTGACATGCTGCTCTGCTCTCCTCTACTAGGCACTGCCTATGTTCTCAAGAGACTCCCACCCCTCTATTGAGAACATAGCAGGACTCCCTAGGATTGGATTCCAACACCTTCCCACACATTATGTGGGTCTCCATCCACTGATACAACCCATTATGACAAGATGAACACTCACACAATCCCTAGAAGCCTGCTCCAATTGAGCCTTGTCCCAAATATGCCCATATGGGCATTGGCTCACAACCTTCTTCTCCCTTTCTAACTCTTGTAAACCTGTCTCCCAGACTTTAGCTCTGTGAGTCTGCTCAATTTACTTAGTTCATATCAGTGAGGTCATATAATATTTGTCCTTCAGTGCCTAGTTTGCTTCACTCAACATAACATCTTCAAGGTACATCCATTTTATCCCATGTGTTAATACTGCCATCTTACAGTTGAGTAATATTCCTTTATATGTTTACACCACAATTTGTTTATTGATTCATCTGTTGATGGGCATTTGGGTTGATTCCACCTTTTTGCAATAGTGAATAATGACACTACCAACACTGGTATGCATATATCTGTACGTTTCCTTGTTTTCAATTCTTCTGGGTATATGCCCAGCTGAGGAATTGCTGGATCATATGGCAGTTCTATAGTTAGCTTTCAGAGGAACCACCAAACTGTCTTCCACAATGGCTGCACCATTCTACATTCCCACCAACAGTGTATGAGGGTTCCCATTTCTCCACATCCTCTCCAACACTTGTAGTGCTCTGTTTTTTTAATAGCCCCCAGTCTAATGGGTGGAAGGTGATATCTCATTTTAGTTTTGATTTGCACTTCCCTAATAGCTAATGATATTGAACATCTTTTCATGTGGGTTCTAGCCATTTGTATTTCTTCTTTGGAGAAGTGTTTATTCAAATTACTTGCCCATGTTTTAAATGGGTTGCTTGTCTTTTTCTTTTTGAGGTTGAGGATTTCTTTATATGTGCTGGATATTAGGTCCCTATCAGATACATGGTAA
>JAQZBX010082097.1:0-13552 GCA_029593785.1 Cabassous unicinctus | reverse complement strand
ACAAACTGCAACTGTATACAATGACACTGCTTTCTCCTTTTTGAGGTGGAGAGGCAGTCACATCTATTGCCAACATTCATTCATTGAACGCTTGCTCTGCATTGGTCACTTGGTTTGCAATGACAGAAATGGCTTGCCCTCAAGACCCCACCATCTAGTTGGGGAGATAGATACAAGAAGTAATAATATCTCAAATATCAATCAGGCTTCGCCAACCAAGAGACTTGCTAACCTTAAAAATCCCAAGTCCCTTTTCTTGACCCCGCCTCTGATTCCAGACCTTGGCAGCTTTCTCAGTAGTGGCCATCAGCTGAGCATTTCTTACTTAGCGTTTTATGAAGCTTCCTATCATTCCCCTTGGGCTTAGAATGGATGACTATAGGAACAAAGAATCGAATGAAAATATAAACATATCATAGCCCAATTCAGGTGCACTTCAGAGTATATTTCTGAAAATTGGTTAAATTCATTTTAGACCACATATTTTAAAGTACAGAGAGGGAGCTTACAGTTGAAAACAACCTGATGGCAAATTATTTTGCGAAGCGAGAAAATGACCCTCCTTTTCTAATGGTCAGTATTAACCAGCTCTATTTGGTTTGGATTTTCACATGTGGATCTTTCTTCAAGTGCACGGGTCTTGTGATAGCCAGGAAGCCATAGAGAATCCCAGACAGCTCAAAACCAAAGTCAGAGAGGCTCACCTGAATCCTGCTACAGTCTTATATTAGACTTTTGTAGGAATTCCTCCTACCCCTCCTCTTTAAGGCTTCTCTTTGCAGGAATTGGTCCTGACTGGTGGATGCAGATAAAGCTCCCTGAAGGGGCAGCAACCCAGCCTCCAATCCCAGAACTGACCTCGAGACTTGGTCTTGGGATGGAAACGTAGCAGGTAAGTGTTTTGTAAAAGTCCAACCAGAGGACGCCCCTAGAGTCCATTCGAATAATATTCAAAAACTGCAAAATTGGTAGGTTTAGAAGCCAGGTGGTATCTTCAGAGGGTAAGGAAGAGGTCTTCAAAGTAGAACATGATGAAAAGCTTCAATAGAAGCACTAAGCCCTAAAGCTTAGCCGAGGAGTGGGAAATATTGAGTAAGATGAAAGAAGAGGACTGCTTCGAGGAATTTTCTTTGTAGCTGGGACTTAAAGGAACACACAAGATTTCAATGGGCTGGAGAAAGCAGGGACAGGGTGGACTGGGTCACCTGGGCAAGTCCATGAAAAAGTCTGCAGTGCTCTTTCAGGGCATTGGTAGCACCTTGGATGTGATGGCTTACCTTGACACTCCATCTGGCCAGGCCCTCAGGAGCACACGGCTCCCTTCCACATCCAAAAGGCACATGTCACTCCTCACTTGGACTCCCAGTGTCCACCTCAAAGAGCCATCAACAGTCTATCATAGTCCTTGGATGCTAAGGGCCTGGGCCAATTTCTTGGCAAAGAGAGTCTTCTGGTCAACCAGAGAAGGGCAGGGAGATGCTGAAGAAAGGGGAGCATGCAGGAAGAGGGCTCAGGAGGACACCCAGACAATGAAAACAAGACCTCGGTGCTCTGCCAGTTTGTCTGGGAGCTGCCCGGCTGCAGGGGGATGGGAACACATTCATCTGTCTCAGGATCTGCTGCACAGTCGCATTTCATAGCTGAGTGGACACTGAGGCGCCAAGAAATCAGTATTACATTATTGTGGGTGTAATGAACAGTGCTGGATTGAGGGTGTGATTGTGTTTGAAAAGGGAGGTTTAGGGTCATATATGTCACTAGAAGGAAAACTAAAGGATGAAACATGAGACTGTATAACATAATGAACCCAGCTGTGGATGATAAATGTGGTTAATAGTACAAATATAAGAATGTTCTTCCATGAACAAAAACAAATGTACCTCACTATTAGAAGGTGTCAATAATGGGGTAGCGTATGGGAAAAAAACACACCTAACACAGACTATGGACTATGGTTAACAGTAACATTTTAATCCATAATAGAAGGGTATAAGGGGTCTGCGTGTGTTGGTTTTTTCTTTCTTTCTTTCTTTCTTTTTGTAGCAATGAAAATGTTCTAAAATTGATTGTGGTGATGAATGCACAACTCTGCGATTATCTCGAGAGCCCTTGATTGTACACTTTGGATGAATCGTATGGTGTAAATAAAACTGCTTTAAAAAAGGAAAGAAAAAAAAGGAATCTTCCAAATTCCCAAGGTTAGTAATCGGCGGAGTTGAAACTAAACTCTGATTGGAGTCCCAGGCCCATCTCTGTCCCTCCAGCCTTTGGTGGTTACAGGCCATAGTCTTCCTGGCGTCAGCCGGCTGTACCATCCCCCAAGGTGGACCAGCCATATCACAGCCATCCTGTCTCCAGTTTCTCCTCCTTTCCTTTCCATTCTGTGAGGAAACCCAGTTTCCATTTGAACACGGCTATTAATACCAACATCATTAGGAGTAAAGTTCCATGAAGCAAAGGCTAAGTCTTTTTTAACTTCATAATCTCTAAGTGCCCCAGACAACTGGCTAATCAATGAGGATTATCTTAAGGTCAGACTGTTTATTGCTTCCCCAGCTTACGTTTCCTACAAGACTAATAAAATTGTGGCTTCTACGGGCAGTCTCACTTCCCTCCTAGCTTCTCTCCCTGCCTTCCCTCTCTTTCTGTGGGACTTGTCCCACCCGCTGTCCCACCACCCTCTCCACCAATGCCTCCCGTACCTCAGCCTCTCCTGGTGACTAGTACCCAAGCTCCTTCGTGAAAAAGTGGTTTATCAATAACCCGGGAGTCCATCCATGTTGCATTGCCACCAGTTTATAGAGAAGTGCGTGCGAGAGAAATTCCATGGGGAGGGGCTGTCAAAGGAACCTTTCCATAGGAAGAAGAGCTACTCATACATTTTAACAAGGGTAAGATGTTAAAAATGCAATAATAATAGCTTCTGCACATGAGATATAAAATCTGTGTGGTTTCCCTCAGATTTCTTAGAGTCCTTATCTCTTCTCTGCCCCCAGTCAACTTCATTATGAAGACGCCATGACCAAGCAAGAACCAGTATTTCAACTGAAGAGACATTCATTCTTGACTTTTGAATAGACCTTCTTAGAGGACAGAATGATCACTGAATTTCCCCAGAGAGAACATACTTAAAGCTCTGTGGTAAGCCTCACTCATATCCAATATGAGCTTCACCCCCACAGGTCACCCTGCCAAGACAGTGGGAGCTGAGAGCTGGTGGGGTCTGCCTGCAGTGAGCCAGAGGGATTTCCTTCCAGGTCTGCGAGGACACTGAATAGGGTCATTTTACTAAATGCTAAGGGAGGGTCTGTTGGTTGGACCAAGGCCCAAGGCCCTGGTAAGCTCACCCTGGCCTAACTGATTCAGCCAGGTTGCTGGTTGCCATGGCAACATGGGGACCACCCAGCCAGGTGGGATGAGGGCTTAAGAGGAGGGAGGCCAAGCAGCTGTAAGCTGCTTGGGGGTTATAGTGGGCTCAGGGGTTCCAGAAAGAGCTCCAAGTATATGCCAGACTTAAAGCATTTTTTTTCTAATGAAAGAAACATGATAAAATGGTGATGGTGAAGGAAATTGCACAGATGGCAGGGAAAAGAAAAGGTAACAGTGAAAACCTGAACGTGACCAGCTGCTGGGCATTACAGATGAAGGAGTGGGATAGTAAGAAAATAATTATCATGGTGGAGCTTAAAATCCTCCCCAAGGGGAAAAGGGAGAAAGGAAATGAAAGAGTCTAAGGTGGCTGCCTGGGGGTCAGGCAGTGACTGATGGGGGAAGGGGGAGAGTAGGGAGTAATGGGCTGGGGCAGGGAGTGACCTTGGCCATGACAAAGCCAGACATGTTGGAAATGAAAGGGCTGCAGCCACCCTCAGCTTCCAACATTTTTATATTTAGCACTGACAGAGAGCTACAGATTTTTCACTGCCTTGAATTTAAAGTATTCCTTACTGTGAAATCAGACCTTTCCTGTAAAGTGAAATTGGATTTCATTTAAGTGGCAATTTCAAGTAGTTGTCACAAATCACGCCAGCTGTAATACATACAGAAAAACGTGTTGGGCTGGTTTTGAGCAGGTGTAATCAGGGTTAGAGTCTGCCAAATCAGCAGGTGTTTGTTGCTCTTATCAAATCTCTTCTCCAAGTTATCACTCTTATCCCTGTTGGTGAGAGATAAGATATTTTGGCTCTTATTGTTGAAGTCAATTAGAGGAGTCAAGGGACAGCTTGCCAGCATTATAACTGGAGGCTGAGCAGGTAAACTCTGAGAGGGTCTTTAGGCTTCCTGTCTGTCTCTTTTAATTTCTTGGCTGCTAAAACAAATACCATACAATGGGTCAACTTATTGGTTCATGGCTTTGAGACTAGAAGTCTAAAATTGAGGCATCAGCATGGCAATGCTTTCTCCCCAAGACTGTGGCACTCTGGGTCTGGCTGCTGGTGATCCTTGGTCTTTGACTTTTCCATCACATGGCAATGCACACAGTGATGTCTTCTCCTTTCTCTTGACTTTGGCTTCTGGCTGCTTCCCATGGCTTTTCCTTCTGTCTGATTTTCATTCTGCTTATAAAGGACTCCAGAATCTGGTTTGAAGCCCAACCTGATTCATTTGGGCCACACCTTAACTGAAGTCACATACTGAAGAGATCTTATCTAAAATGGGTCCACCCCCACCAGAATGCAGACCAAGACCAAGAACATGTCCAAACTGGGGTACATAATCCAATCCACTGCACATGGGTTAAACAGAAAAACCCTAATGAGTAAAAAAGGCCAGTATTTACTTTCTCTATAATTTCATCTAAGAGAAAAGTGAGCAGACCATGTTATTGTTTCCCAAACAGTGAAATGATGCCAAGATTCTGTTCAGCTTGGGCTAAATGTTTGGATTCAAATTTTAAGCAAGTCATTAGTCATATGTGAAGTTTTCTTGCTGTGTCAATAAATCATGCTGACCAAAATTTGAAAGAATGCTCCATCCTAGAACTTGCTCTCAAATACCCTCTGAATTTCTTTGGAAGATGCTACAAAAAGTTGTCCAGTAAAACACAAAGTCCTATCTTCTTTGGATTGCTTTTAATTTATGCTGTGTTTCATAGAATTGATCCAGGCAATGGTGTTGGTGTCTGCTGCTTTCTGTGAATCATCACCCAGGGAAGCCCACCCACCACAGAGCAGAGCTCACCCTCTATGATTTTTTTCCTGAGGCTCTGTCTGCTCAAAGATGTTGGGTTTCCTTGCTCTCAGGAACTAGCATTTATCTCTCTATAAGAACACTTCAGGAGAGTAGCCAGTATATATAATGAGCTCTGGTTTTAGTTTGCCAAAGGGCTGCTGATACTAAGTCCCAGAAATGTGTTGGCTTTTATAATGGGGATTTATTTGGGGTAGAAGCTTACAGTCCCAAGGCCATGAAATGTCCAGATCAAGCACCATCAGAGGTGCTTTCTCACCAAAGTCAGCTACTGTTGATCCTGTTGTCTGGCCACGTGGCAAAGCAAGATGACTGCGATCTTTTCCTTCCCCTCCAGAATCTACTGTCCCCCAGAGCTCAGCTGTGGTTAACCAGACATAGGGCTTGTCTCTTTCTGGGCTTCAATTGCTCCGCTTTCTTCCCGAGTTCAGCAGCAAGCTACCAAGCATATGGCTCATCTCTTGCACTTCTTGGGTGCTTCTCTCCTTGTACCTCAGCTCTTTGCACCTCTTGGGGGCTTCTCTCCTTGCAGCTCAGCTGTGGGCAAAACTGGAGTCCGTTCTCTCACAGGACAGGATAAAATATGGCAGCTTTGTTTTTCTGTGTCTCCATATTTATCAGACCAAGCAAGAGGGCAGAGACTCAACCTGAGTACACCCCACTGACATAGTCCAATTGAAAGGATCTCATACCCACAGGAATGGATTAGTTCACAAATATAATCTTTTTTTTGGTGGGGGGGGATTCGTAAAATAATTTCAAACTGCCACAGCTCCTCTGAATCAATAAGTAAAAGGCAGACAAGTCAAAAGAAAAATGGGTAAAAGATGGGGGAAAACATATTAAAACAATAATGAGATACTACCATATGGTCATCAGAATGGATAAAGTAAAAAAGATAGACAATTTCCAGTTTGTTAAGAATTTGGAGTAGCTGGTATACTCAACACAGTAAATTAGTGCCAACACTGTGGGAAACTTCTTTGGCAGTATCTATTCTGAATATACATAACTTATGTCCCAGGAATTTTACTCCTAGGTATACCCAACAGAAATATGGGCCTATATTTACCAAAAGAATGAGTAAGAATGTTCCTATCAGCCCTAGTTTTAATAACCCCAACTTATCCAAATGTCCATCTCTAGGAGAACGGATAAATCACAGTTTACTCATGCAATGGACTACTATATACAATGAGGATGACTTCCTGCAACAACATCAAATCTCAGAAACATAATATTGTGTGAAAGACATGCATGCTAGTACGACTCATTTATATAAAGTTCAAAACACAGGAAATGAACCTATGGAGTTCGAAGTAAGGATAAGAGGAAGCTTCTGAGGTTTGAATAATGCTTTGTTTCTTGTTCAGGGAGTGAGGTTGGAGGCTGGTTTGATAGGTACAGTCACTTTGAGAAAATCTATGGCTGTACAACTTATGATCTGTGTCCTTTTCTTTATATATGTTATACTGCAATAAAATTACCCAACCAAGACAGACTAGAACCAAACCAAAAAGCCTCTGGGAGAGCCTATCCTCCCCTCCTGCCTCCTGAGAAGCCCTGTTCCCTCCAGTTCAGGAGACCCTGGTCCTCTGGTAACCCCACATTCCCCACCTTGTAGGAGGCTGGGAGAGGATTGCATTTCCCCACCAAGTCCTGTTGACCCCCTATTACTCACCCATTGCTCCTGTTAATCCCACAGTGGCCTCTCCAAGAACTCCCTCTGCCTAATCTGCCAAGGAGGGAAGTCAGAGGAAAGCGCATATCCTTCTCTTGTATCCTAAACCTAATCATCCTCTGACTATAATTACACAGCAAGAGAAGCCATGCTTTGCTTCAAGCTGCTCGAAGCTAGAAGCATTAAAGAAGATTCTAATTTAGAAATCTTGTCCTGGCCAAGTGACATGCTGACAAAATTCTCCTCCTTTATTGCACCGGCTTAAATTCTCCCCCTTTTTCTCCTCTTACTTCCTGTCTCTGTTTCTCACGCTGTAACTGAGGTTGTTGTGTCCTCTTTAAACTTTCCCAGCCTCACGGGGACCGGGCCCTTGGCTGCCTGCCGTTTCCCACCACACTCTTTTCTCTGTCACCAACAGTCCCTACTCTTTCCTCAACGGGTCCCGTGATATCTGCCAACAGCCATAGAAGCCAACGCTGAGTGTGATTCACGACTGAAACTCAAAAAGCAAACGCCAAGTAGATTTAGTGAATAAAATATGGATTTGTCTTCCTTGAGTGGTACCTAGTCAAGAAGCAAACCATAAAGTTGATTTGAATTTACCAAAAGAATTTTCTTTAAAATGACTCTTGTACGTTGCACACCTCTCACACTTTGTGTTTCAAATTCCCCTGCGCTCAAGCTGAATTCATTAGGTCTGTTCAAATTACTGATTAAATATAGGGCATAATTTTAAAAATTTACATTCCTCTTCTAAATTATACCATTTGTTCAGATGATACATTTAAATTATGTAGGCCTTTATAGATAGCTGAAACATTAAAAAAAGATTCTAATTTTGAGATAATTCTACAATTTCTTAGTTATTTTAACCTGCAGTATTTTTATAAGTAATGCTGTGGTGCCCCCTACTGGATATTTTTCATTATTGCAGAAGCCCTTCAGCGATGATTCCAGTATCCCGAAAACATTTCATTATATTTATAGGCCAGATCATTTTCCAGGGGATTTGAGGTGGCTTAATGAATATACACAGTAATATATTACTTATATATTAATTAATATATTAATATATTATATATATAGGAAAAGTAGGAAAAGAAATTGAAATTCAAGTTTATAATGGGCTCAACAGCATTGTATTAGTCAGCCAAAGGGGTGCTGATGCAAAATACCAGAAATCTGTCCATTTTTATAAAGGGTATTTATTGGGAATAGAAGCTTACAGTCACCAGGCCATAAAGTGTAAGTTACTTCTCTCACCAAAGTCTATTGCCACATGTTGGGGCAAGATGGCTGCCGACATCTGTCAAGAGTTCAGGCTTGGGTACTTCTCTTCCCGGGGCTTATTTCTCTCCAGGCTCAGCTGCTGTGCTCTCTCCACAAGGCCAGCTGTAGACTTTCAGGTGAATGGCTCCGTCTCTCTCCCTAGGCTTCTTCCGTGTCTAAGGAGCCGTCTCTATTCCTCTGTGTTCTTCATCTGTGTGTTCACTTCCCAGGCTCCAGCTCAAAACTCCAACTCACTCCTCTGCTCTGCCATGTAGTTTTATCTGTGAGTCCCTGCCCACTACTGATGTGGCCCAATCACAGTCCTAATCATAATTTAATCATGCCCAGATACAGACCAGTTTACAAATAGAATTCAATATCTATTTCTGGAATTCATAAACAATGCCAAACTGCTGCAAACATTCTTTCACTAAAGGTAATAATGGAGTCCAGAAGCGGTTTCTTAAGGTTGATCCATGCTAGTTGAAGGTATGACACGGAAGACCAGTGAAGAGAGTCCCTGGGAGCCAGGGAGATGGGTTTCCTTACCAGCTCATAAGAGTATGAGCTTTCTTGAGCTGGGAAATAACCCTGAAGAAAGGAACAAAGAGAGTGACTTTTGAACTACACGTTACAGAGATTTTGTGTTTTGTTTTGTTTTGTTTTTTGGACATACCAGGGATTTCGAACCCAGGACCTCACACTCAACCACTGAACTACATCCATTTCTCCACAGAACTTTTGATAAAGTTGAGAAGCAGATATTTGAAGCTTGCATTCAATTTCAACAGCTTTCAGGGTGGGGATTCTGGGTAGCTGATTAAGAGCAATCCATATGTTTCAAAAGCACCAAGCAGATGGTGGGGCTGCCTTCATTTCGAGGGAAAATAAACAGCCAAATGAAAATGTTCACCCGAACAGACGACACCCAGCTGTCACATCCTAACCCATTCAACATCTCTTGGTATTCAATTTTTTCATGATCCCTTAATTCTTCTATTGGCTGTTCTAAAATGGGCTGTGAGAAGTTATTTTGGGATCAGTCATTTACACTTCACAACAATCCAACAAACCTACCTGTAAAATGAACACACCCATGAGGCCGAGAGGGGTTGCTGGCAGGTTAGGTAGCAGACTGCTGGCAGGTGGTAGCAGACCTGTGTCGCTGCAAAGGCTGGGCACTCCCCATCAGGGGACCAGCCTATACACAAGTGGACAAGAGGATAGAGAAGCAGCATGTATGCCACAGTCCTCATCACTTGGACAGATGTGGTTTGCACTTTCTTCTTGCAAACACAGGGAATGGATCAGCCAGTGATCATTGTGTAGAACTCTTCCTTTCGTGCACCTTGCATCCATGCCTACATTTTCCCCCTGCAGGATATAAACGCCACCTGCAATCTGTGGTCTCTCCTGACTGGGATCCAAATGTGGGTTGTTTTAGTTTACCAGACTGCTGAAAGCAGAACCATAAACTGGGTTGGCTTTTAACAACGGGAATTTACTGACTTACAGTTTTGAGGCTGAGAAGAGTATCCAAATCACGGCATCATCAGGTGACGCTTTCTTCCTGAAGACCAGCTGCTGTCAATCCTGGTCCTCTGCCACATGGCAAGGCACGTGGTGGTGTCTGCTGGTCTCTCGCTTCTAATCTGGGTTTCATTACTTTCAGCTTCTTGCTTCCGTGGCTTTCTCTTTCTCTGGATTCATTCCATATATAAAGGACTCCAATAAGAAGATTAAGACCCACACTGGGCTATGCCTTAACTGAAGTAACCTATTCAAAAGGTCCTACTTACGGTAGGTTTACACCCATAGGAATGGATTAGCTTCAAGAACATGACATTCTGCAATACATACAGTTTGGCTCGTTCCAAAACCAAACTAGTTTATCCTAGAGCTGCTTAGGTTACTTCTATGTTTGCCTTAAAACTTTTTTGTTTGTGATTTGATTTAATAAGCTTTTATTACAAAAGAAATCTAAATACAAAGTCTGAAGCCATTCCAGCATCAACTCTAAGTCCAAAATTTTATCTAAATATCATCAATTCAAAAAGTCCCAAATCTATTCTAATAAATCATCTAAATGAGCTACAGGTGAGACTCTGGGTATTGTCTATTGTGGGGCACAATTCTTCTTTACCTGTGGACATGAGAACCTAGAAAACAAGTTATCTGCTTCCAAAACACAATGGTGGGAATTGTATTTCCACCATTTCAGGAGGGGAAAATGCAGGAATAGAGGAGTCACTAATCCAAATCAAGTTTGCAACCCAGCAGGGCAAATTTCACTGGGTTTCAAGGTTGAGAATAAATCTCTGTGGCTTCATGCTCTGTCCTCTTGGCCTGAGGTGGTGGTGGCCCCACCCTCTCTGCCTGCAGCTCTGTCCTCAGAGTCAATCTTTACTTTCTTGAAGGATAATACAAATTCACAGCCAAGTAGTTCTATTGGTCAATTTCCTGACCAATCTCAGAAGTTCAACAGCCCTGTCTCTGTCCCTCTCAGTCTAGCTGGCAGCACTTTTAATGGTATAACATTCTCATGCCATTAGATAAGGGTTCTCCATGTCTCCTTCCCGATAGCTGCTTCTTCTGGCTTCTTCTGAGATGGTTGATTGGATCCATGAATCAAATGCCTAGTGTCTCCAGTGAAGGTTGTCTAGTCACACCCTTGATGCTCTCTCCAGAGCATGCTTTAGCATTTTTTGCCATGTGGGTAGACTGAGAGTTTTCCAACTCATCAAGTTCTGATGATTTTTTTCTGCCAAATTATGTAGCTCATTCCTCAGTTTGTCTCCATTTGCATTTTACTATAAGTAGCAAGGAGAAACGCAGCTTCCCACATTTTGCTTGGAAATCTCCACAGCTAAATATCCAAGTTCATCACTTATAATTTCAATCTTCCCAACACCAGACCACAATTTAACCATCTTTCTGTCACTTTAGAACGAAAATTGCCTTTCCTCCCATTTCCAATATGTTCCTCATTTCCATTTGAGACCTCACCAGAAGCACTTTTGAAAAAATGATTTATTTTATTTTTCTTTATTTATCTCCCCCCTCCCCCGATGGATCTCGCATCTGGCTGCTCATTGTTTGCTCACCTTCTCCAGGAGGTGAAGGGAACCAAACCCAGGACCTCCCAACGGCTTGAGCCACATCTGCTTCCCGCGGGCTGTGGCGTCTGCTGGCTTGTGGCATTTGCTTGTTGCGGCGGGGGCAGTGTCTAGCTTGTTGTAGTAAGAGGCAGCATCCAGCTCATCTTCTTTTAGGAGGCACCGGGACCTGAACCCAGGACCTCTCATGTGGTAGGCAGGCACCCAACTGGTTAAGCCACATCTGCTTCCCACCAGAAGCACTCTTAACTCCCATCTTTCCACCAACAGTCTGTTCAAGACGATCTAGATTTTTTTCTATCGTGTTCCTCAAAATTCTTTCAGCCTCTACCCATTACTCAATTTCAGAGCCATGTCTATCTTTTTAGGTGGTTGTTACAGCAGCACCTCTCTTCCTGGTACTAAAATCTGTATTTATTTCCCAGGGCAACAGTAACAAATTACCACAAACTGGTTGGCTTAAAACAACAGAATTGTACTCTGTCACAGTTCTGTTCATTTAAGAGTTTGAAGGTGTTGGCAGGACCATGCTCCTTCTGAAACTTTTAGGGGAGAATCATTCCTTGTCTCTTCCCAGCCTCTGGTGGTTCACAATCCTTGGCATTTCTTGGTTTGTAGCTGCATCACTCTAATCTTTGTCTCCATCATCACATGGCCTTCTTCCCTGTGTGTCTCCGTGTCTCCAAATCCCTCTCTCCTTACAAGAACACCAGTCATTGGATTTAGGGCCATCCTAATCCAGCGTGACTTCAAATTGACTTGATTACCTCTGCAAAGGCACTATTTCCAAATAAAGTCACAATCACAGGTACCAGGAGTTAAGACTTCAACAAATCTTTTTTGGGGAATACAATTCAACCTACAACAGGGTCTTGTTTACAGAGAATACAAATAAAGCTACTAGAAAACATTTGTTTATAGTTTTTTTGTTTTTTTCATTTTTTTTTCTTTTCATTCTTTTATTTTTTGCTTATAGGTTTTTGTGTGAATATCAATTTTCATTTCTTTTAGGTAAATATCCAGCAGTGGGATTGCTGGTCATAAAAGTAAGTGCATATTTAACTTTATAAGCAACTGCCAAACTGTTTTCTTAAGTGGTTGTACCATTTTGCATTCCCACTAACAATGTATGAGATTTGCATTTGCTCTGACTCCCAATATTTGGTATCCTCAGGGTTTTTGTTGTTTTGTTTTGCCATCAGAATAAGGTTGTAGTGGTATTTCATTGTGGTTTTACTTTGTTTCCCTAATGGCAAATGATGCTGAACCTCTTTTCATGTGCTTATTTGCTAACCCTGCATCTTCTTTGGTGAGTGAAATGGTTGTTCAAATACTTTGCCCATTTTTCAAATTGGCTTTTTGTTTTCTTTTTATTGAGTTTGAGAATTGCTTATATTTTCTGGGTATAGTCCTTTATCAGATATGTGATTTGCAAATATATTTCTCCAAGTCTGTGGCTTCTTTTTTTCATTCCCTTAACAGTGGTTTTTGAAGAGCTGTTCTTGATTTTGATGAAGTTCAATGTATCACTTTTTCTAAATCATGCTTTTGATGTTGTATCCAAGAAATGTTTGCACAATCTGAAGTCACAAAGATTTTCTCTTATGTCTTCTAGAAGATTTATAGTTTTAGATGTCACATTAGGTCTATGATCGATTTTAAGTTAATATTTGCATATGGTAAGAGGTATGGATTAAGGTTTTTTTGTGTTTTTTTTGCATATGGGTATCTATTTATTCCATCACCATTCACTGAGAGAACTATTCTCTCTCCATTGAATTGTCTTTTTGATGTTGAAAATCAATTGACCATATATGTGTGGGTCTATTTTTTTACTCTATTCTGTTTCACATATCTACATGTCTATCCTTTCTTCTCCACATTGTCTTGATTACTAAAGACTTAAGAGTAAGTCCTGAAATCAGGTAGTGTGGGTTTTGCAACTTTCTTTTTAAAATTATTTTGTCTATTCCAGTTCACTTGCCTTTCCATTTAAATTTTACAATCAGTTGTTGATTTCTACAAAAAATATTGTAGGGATTTTGATTAGATTGGTATTCTATCAGTGGGTAAGTTTGGGAAGAATGGACATCTTAGCAACATTGAGCCTTCCAGTCCATTAAAATAGGCTATTTCTCCACTTGTTAAGGTCTTTTTAAAGTTTTCAGCATATAACTAGATTTTTACCTAAGAATTTCTCACTTTTGGGGGCTAATGGTACTTAAAAAAAAATTCAGCCTCCAATTGTTTGTTTATAGTAAATAAAAATACAATTGAGTTTGTGTATTGACCTTGTATC
>JAQZBX010082096.1:0-13577 GCA_029593785.1 Cabassous unicinctus | reverse complement strand
AAGAAAAAAAAATTAAAACTCAAGTTATTTGATGCCTGGGCATAGTCCCACGATTCACCGGGCTGTGTAAAAATTGGTTGCCTTGTTCTTGCTGTGGTGTATGCAGATCCAGCCTTAGAAAGGTGGGACCAGGTTATAATTGTTTTTGAAAAGTGTGCTGCAAAAATGGATGGCCTGTTACAAGCCAGGTTACAAAGTAAGGATCAGGGTAAGGGAAGGACATTTTCTTTCAGAAACAATTTTTGAAGAGTCCCAGTCCATTATTTTCTCCCAAAATGGTTTGAGGAGGGGGTAAAATCTCAACATGAGCTTCAAAGTACTGTCTCTGAGGGGATGGAAATTGCCTTGCCGTGGAAGGGGATAGCCAAGTTAGACCATCCCCTCCCTCCCCAGCTAGGGCAATGCGAATGGAAAGTTTATAGCCCAGTGGGTGTGAAAGTGGGCTGAAGCTTCCTTGGTACTGAATTCTCTAAGAGGTTTCTTCTAGAAACAGACAACTCAGACTCCTCCTCTCACTTCAGCAAAGAAGTTATTGTTAAAAGCACTTGGGAAGTTCCTCGGCCACCCCTCTGGTGGGAAGGCTCAGAGAAGAGAGTCATCGTACAGCTACCTTCTAGGCTGTAATGGAATTCCTGAAGACTATAGACCCCATAGAAGTATACAAAGGTGGCTGCCACCATCTGGACATGGAAAATCTGATGATACTGGAACCATATGTCAGATTTTTTAGGAAAGAAGCACTCAGGAATTCGAGCAGCATGAAGGCCAGCTCTGGTGATGTGCATCACAGCCATGAGGAAGAGCCAGCCTATCTGGCCCACCGTCATGGCCTTGACAAAGCCTCAGCTATGGTAAAGTGCATGGTGGGCACAACACCACTCAAGCCGAGTCCCAGGAACACTCCTGCTCTTGTCTGCTGGTGCTTAGGGTGGCAGACTAGTCCCACTGTACCACAATGATGGTAGAAGTCTCCAGGACACAGACAATGGAGAGGTAGATGAGCCATGGCTGTGAAGCAGTAGAAGGAGCCATTGAGCCAGGGACAAAGTCCCTATTGAGCCAGGGACAAAGTTCCTCATAATCAATAGAGCCATCCCTGAATAGTCCAGTATGGGAAAAGTCTGAGACAATTTCTTTGAATGACTATAGATGGTGTGAAAGAGCCAGGAGAAACTGAGGCAGAGCACTGAACCCCAAAATAACACCCTCAAAACCACCTTCTCCTGTAGAGAGGCCACAAAGTACATATTTGGTCTGAGCATGTCAAGATTCCCAAAAAGAGAAACAGCATGAAACCAAGCAGATGAGTCCAGATGTTGCCAGTTTCAGTATGGATGTGGAAGATACTCTTGAATCAAGCTCACAAGGAGGGCTTGGGTGGTCTGTGGCCATGTAGCAGGTAGTCATTGTCCTTCAGCCAGTCAGGGAGCACATCATATGGGATGGCCCTCCAACATCTCTCCCAGGCCTTATATACAAGCTTCTCCATCTTCTCCATGGCATGGTGGGCTTGCAGGGGAAGTGTCAGTACCCACACCTCCTCCTCTTCTTCCTGGGACACTGGGCATGTTAGCTCTTCTTCAGCTTGGTTGGGTTGGCAATGACCTGTTTGCCCTTCTCTTCTAGCAGGGGTCGCAGTTCAGCCAGTTCCACCGTGTCAGTTTCCCTGTTACTGGCAGGAGCCACATTGCCTTGTGCCACCACAGATCCTTTGTGGGAAGACATCTGGCCTCAATATCCTACAGCTTCAGCTTAAGGAAAGGTTGGGGTCTCTCAGCCCCAGGGGGCAGAGATCTTCCTGTGATGAAAGACATAGGAGGTGTACTTTATCCATAAGTCCTGGGAAGCCCAGGGGATTAATGTTGCTTCCTCTCACTTATCTGATTCTTTTTTCTTTTTAACCCTTGGGAATCATGTAGTTTGTTGGCCATGCCATGCGGGTGGGCTCTGCTAGTGGCCAGGGTCCCCCACGCTACATCCTGTGGTGCTGGAGGTGGACTGTGGCCAAGTGGTCCCAGATCTTCAGCCCCAAATTTCCTTTTGGGGAATTACTTCTTCCTCATTGTTTAAAGCTTTATTGGGACTTTTGTTCAAGGTGTCCTGACCAAGGGAAGGACATGTGACCCAAGCCAGCCAGGCCTATTGAACTGTCCTCTGAGAACTTTGGATCTTAAGCAGAGTGATGCAAGGGATAGGGGGGCATTTGGAGCTGATATTTCCTACTATAGGTGCTCTGATGAGATTTTGTTTCACTCCTCCTTTCTATATCCCTGGAGCTATCCTGGCCTCCTGCCCTGGTCTCCTTCAGCTATTCCTTTGATTCTGGAGCTGTCCATAGCCCTCAATAAATTCCCTGTAGTAGTGGGATGATAAGTGGCTCAAGCAGAAAGAAAGAAGGGATCATATGATGTAAGAGGAGGCTGACTGGAACACTTCTTTTTCAGGGTGGTGTTGGTAGATTTTAGTCTTTATCCTAATACCAACAGGAAGGCATTGAAGTAATTTAAGCATAGGGATGATGTAATCAAGGTTGCCTTTTTAAAAAATTACTCTAGCAAATAAATTGGGGAGGGGGCAGTGGACGTAGGTCGACCAAGTTAAGAGGCTATTTAGTAGGTCTGATGAACAGTGAAAATAGTTTGGCGGTGTGGTGGCAGAAATGGAAAAAAGTGACAGACTTGAGAGATATTTGAGAAGTGGATTTAGAGGACTTGATGATGGATTGGGTATGGGAGGGAGAGAGGGATTCAAGATTATTCCAGGGTTTCTGGCTTATGCAACAAGATAGTGAATATACAAATGGACAACAGCCAGGCCACATATAAAAATAGAACTCTGATCCACACCTTCCGCAGCAACCAGGCCAAAAAAGCCAAACTGAAAACTCTACCGAGGTCAGTAACTGCCAGCCTCCCTATTTTTTGCCCCATCTTCTAATCAGGACCAGCCAGGGAAACCCAAATATGCTCCCCAACCCAATCACATAAGATGCCCTGCTGCTGGCTAGTCTACCTCCAGCTTCCCCATGCCAGTAACTTCCAATCAGACCATTCCTGAAGCCTTCCCTATTTTTTACTCTAAAAGCTTTCTCACTCCTACCTGCCTTTGAGTCTTTGCCAAATGCAAGTGATGGTGGCTGATTCCCTTCCTATAGCCAGATCTGAATAAATACCCTCTGTTTGTCCTGATTAGGTGGTCTTTGTTTGTTTCCCCAGTAAGGAGTCTTTCACCGATATAAGGAACACTGGCAGAGGACCAGAAGAGGAGGGTAGAGAAGTGTGTGTTCAGCTTTGGACACACAGCTCACAGGATGCCTTTGAGTCATTGAAAAAGTGATGTCAGGTTCAGGGCTGCCTTCTGACTTTTATGGGCCCTAGGCATTTTTGCCTTTCTGAGTCCTTTCCTCCATAACAAAAAAACTTTAAAAGTATATTTTATGACTGGTATAAAGATGGACATATTAAAATTATATATTAAAACATTTTCTTTGGCCTTAATATTTTTTTACCCCTGATTTTAAAAGAAACAAAATATTTTTGTGTGCCCTTAAACATATCGTAGGCCTTAGGCTCTGTGCCTGTAATCCCTGGCCAGATAAGTAGTTATTATATGGGCCCAGATATTATGTGGGTCTTTCTCAGAGACGACATCTGAGGTCTGGTGGAGATATAAACATGTGGTCATGTCTGTTAGGTCGTGATTGATTAATTATACCTAGAGTGGTATTAGTATTCTGGCTATGTTTTTAAAAACAGCTTTTTTTAAGAGATTGTAATGGTTAATTTCATGTGTCAATTTGGATACGTTGTGGTGTCCAGTTGTTTGGTCAAGCAAGCACTAGCCTAATTGTTACTGAGAGGATATTTTGTAGGGGATTAAATCCTTAGTTGATTGTATTTGTGGCTGATTTCATCTACAATCAACAGAGGAGCTGGCCTTCAGCAATGAGAGGAGTCTCCTCATCCAATCAGTTGGAGGCTTTGAAACAAGAACAGAGGCTTTCAGCAGTCAGAAAGAAGAACTTCTCTCTCTACTTCAGCCAGCCAGCTTCTCCTGGAGAATTCATTATCACCTTCAGAGTTCCCAACTTGGGGCCTGCCCTATGGAATCTGGACGTGCTAATCCCCACAGTTGCCTGAGCCAATTCCTATAATAAATTATCTATCTATCTATCTATCCATCCATCCATCTATCCATCCATCTGTTCTCCTGTCAGTTCTGTTCTCTGGAAAAGCCTGACTAATACAAAGATGCATATTGGAATATTTACAGATGAATTGATATCTGGGGTTTGCTTCACAATAATCTGTACAGAGGAGTGGATGAGGGTATAAGTGAGACAAAACTGTCAGTTGGTGATGGTTGAAACTAAGTGATAGGAACATAAGGGTTCATTATAATGTTCTCTCTTTTATTTTACATATTTAAAATTTAAGTAATAAAGTGTAAAAATATGGAAGGAGAAGAATTGGGGGCAGTGAGATTGGACAATTACAGATATGAGCAGAGAACTGAGGGAGCCCGCAGTCAGATCTGCTTAACTCCTAGATATCTGGGGCAAGTGTTATTTAAGGGGAGGTGGGGAATCAAGGAAAAGTATCTATATTCCATATCTGAGGATTGTGTGGAGGAGAAATAGCATACAGGGTAGTGAGATAATTTATAATTCAATGGAAGTAGGTAAGTCAGACGCCACTAGGAATAAGGTAAAATAAGGTAAACTGCTGTACAGTGCTCCACCCTTCCTAGTCCAGAGAGATTGGGAGAGACTCAGAACTTTCACCACATTTATGGGGATGGGTATCAATTTCAATAGGTCAGGATGCCTCCCTTCATCTCTGGGTTGCAAGTGCTTAACATACAATAAAGGCTCAATAAATGGTAGGTGTGTGAAGAACTGGGAACTGAGCAGGTGTTAGAATTGTTAACTGTATTTGGAGGATGGTGACAAATGGTAAGTGGCTTCCTGTAGTCAGGGAGAGAGGGGGTGAAGGCAGCCCTGCTTCCTGTCAAGAGGGCTAGTCTAGAACAAAGCTTCACCAAGAATTAGCCCTGCAACCCTGTGAAAGTTCTTAACTTCTCATTGAAAAGGGGCTAACTTGTGGGGTTAGGAAGGCTCCAATAAATCACACCCCCCTTTTTCCTGCCCGAGTTCAGAAACAATCGAGGGGCCCAGAAATCAGGCAGATAGAGTTAAAAAAAAAATTCCTTTTAACTGAGGAAGCTGTTTGGAGAATGTGACTTTGGTCAGGCCAAATGGATTTGCCAATATTTGCCCCATCCTGAACTGAACAAAGCCCCTGCATCTGCAGGCCTACTCCACAGGACACACCTGCCCCAGAGCAGACCAGAATGTGCTCTTCCTGTAGGTCCTCAGATCCCAAGGAGGAAGAAACGTATCTACTAGATTCACCGTTAAGTGAGTCACATACTCCCATGGAAAGGAATAAATGTGGGGTGGAGGTTGGGTGGGGGAGGCCAGACGTTCTTTTCTACAGAATTCTGCCTCTCCACATGGAAGCAGGAGCAATGGGAACTAAGTGTTCATCCTAACACCTACCTCATTAGGTTTTGACAGACAGTCCTTGTGAAATACTTAGCACAGTAACCAGTACATAATTGAGTTTTTAGTCATTATTATTATTGGATATTATAGCAGTTTGATATTGTTTATGAATTCCAAAAATAGATATTAGATTATGTTTGTAAACTGGTCTGTTCCTCTGGGCATTAGATTATATTGAACTCAGAGGTTTCACTCTTACTTGATTAAATAATGATTAAGGCTTTGATTGGGCCACGTCAGTGGGACGTTGAGTTCCCTGCCTCCTTGGTGGGTGGGGACTCACAGAGAAAACTGCACCGCAGAGAAGGGAGGTTGGAGTTTTGATGCTGGAGTTTTTGAGCTGGAGCCCTGGGAAGTAAACACACAGGAGAAGAACACAGAGGAATAGAGATGGCTCCATAGACACGGCAGAGGCCCCAGGAAGGGAGAAACAAGGCCTATAGAGACTGATAGTCTACAGCTGACCTTGTGGAGAGAACAGAGCAGCTGAGCCCGGAGAGAAACGAGCCCTGGGAGAGAGAAAAGATTTATCCCAGCCTACAGCTGATATTGGAAGAAGCTGGGACCATGGGGCCTTAAGAGGAAGAGGATGCCTGAACCCTTGCAGATGTCAGCAGCCATCTTTCTCCAAGATGTGGCAATAGACTTTGGTGAGGGAAGTGACTTATGCTTTATGGCCTGGTAACTGTAAGCTTCTACCCCAAATAAATACCCTTTATAAAAGCCAGTAGATTTCTGGTGCTTTGCATCAGCACACCTTTGGCTGACTAATACAGATATTAAGAAGCTTCCCACCTCATTTCTGGATAATGAGTTTAGTTTACTGCCTCTGGTAGTACTAGTTATACTCCCAATACAAGTACAATCCTCCCTTCAAGAAGTCGGTCTACTTCCCCATTCCTTGAATCTGGGCTGGCCTGTGACTTGCTTTGAACAATGGAATGTAGCAGAAGTGATGTGATGTTGTGCAGCTTCTGCTTTTGCCCTCTTGGAACGCTGCTCTGAAGCTGCATGTGAAGAAACCCAACCTTTCTGAGGATGAAAGACCATGTGGAAACAGGCCTATCCCTCCCTGTCCTGCTAAGCCCAGGCCTCTGCTGAAAGCATCAACATATGAGAGCCAGGCAAGACCAGCAGAACTGCACAACTAACCCCAGAATTGTGTTTAGAGTTGGTTTGCTATTCACCAATAATTAACTAAAATGAGTAATAACCTGGCCAAGCAGCAGACTGAAAGGAAGGCTTGGTGGAGGGACAAAGGGAGTGGTTGTGATTGCAGCTGGCTGATTTCCATAGGCTTGTGAGCATACCCTTGGTTATAGAAGTTACTATAAGCAGGTAGTAACTTCTTCAAGTAGGTGGTTTAAGCTCCCATAACAACTTGTGTGAACCAACCCATGACAGACCTGAATTTAAGCCACTGGCGGTTGGCCAGTAAGAATTTGCATGAGTTGAGGCAGAGGAGTGTATTGGCTCAGTCTGACAAAGCTGAGCCTCCCACCTGACCTTATTCCCCACTTCTCATTCTGGTGGGCTTTGCCTCCTAAGGGCCTGTCTGATGAGGTCCTGGTCCGTGGCCACAGTTGGTAGCAGAGAAATAACATAGGCAGTAGGGAGGGGGAACCTGAAGACACACATTCATAGTTTGTGTTGATTTTTCCATCCGGGAGGGGCGGTCAGATGGGAAGCTTTCCCACCCATCACCAGCATGCATCTGCCTGCCTGCCTGCTCTCTATTGCCAGGGTGTGGTCTGCTAGAACTTCCAGGCCTGGGCATCCTGGGTTGGATTGCAAGACAGGGCAGGCATAAGGCAGGGGTGGGGGGAAGGTGACCATGGAGAGCAGGGCAGCAGAAAAGCAACAAGTCTCCAGGATGAAGTAGGAAGCAGAGTCACCCTGGGATACCAAGACCCAGGGATGCAGTGGCTGGAGGATGGGCAGCTGCGAGGTGAACGAGGTTGTAGCTATGGCTCAGGTGTGCATCAAAGGAAAGCAGTAAGACTCCAGGTAATACACCTTTTTGTTTAATGATCTAAGCAGGCAGGAGTGCTCAGAAGCCTAAATAGTTTCAAAACACCAAAGTCCTGGCTTCTGCCAAGCTTAAAATGTGGCCTAAGTCAGGGAGCCATTTTAAGTTCTGGCTTCTCTTGGATTATTACCACGTGGCTGACCATTGGTGGAGAAAGAGTAAGGAACTGTCTTGTATGATTTCAAATGTACAGGGAGGCTAGGAGTATATGTTCTGGAATCAGAATGGCAGGATTTGAACCCTGGGTCCACCTCTTACTAGCTTTCTGTCCTTGGTTAAATTAACTAACCTTTTTGGGCCACAATTTCCTAACCTGTAAAACAGAGGCAAGGATAGTACTGTCCAATGTTTGCTCCTCACATATCACCAAATACCTAGCTATCAAAGCAAAACTGTGTTTGTTTACTGAAGAAGGGAGCTCTCTACTTTGACAGACTCAGTAGCATCTAGTGTGGGGGAAGGCAAAGATGGGATATTTATAAGGTTTGGAGGGTTTCTGGTTTAAGGCCAGTCTTACAATGGGAGAACTTGATTAGGATTGGGCAAAGAACCAATAAACACAGTAAGGCAATGACTTGGAGGTGAGCCTTGGAGAGTTGACGGGATTAGTGGGATATTTTCAGGACAGTAACAAAAATTATTTGTTATTTCACCTTCTGGGCAAGCATTTCCTAAAGTCATTTTACTGAAAGCAGTTTAATGGTAAAAAGTCATGTTAATGTACACAGCAAATTGTGTGGATATAGATAGTTTAGGTTCAAGTTCTCTGAATTTACCACCAGCATTGTTGTGAGGATTAAATGAGATAATGGATACAATGCTCCAAAGACAGGCATGGCCTGTAGTAAATACTCAACAATGTTATTATTTTCCTATCCAAACCCAATCTCTCCTGCCATTTTGCTAATGCATAAAATTCTCCCTCCAGAACTGTTTTCCCATAACTTGAGGCTTTATCCCTTTTTAAAATGCAAAAATAGGCAGGAAAAGTAATTCATTAAACCATAATTCATTAAACCTTATCAGGCATTTATACCTCAGCAAGGAGGAGTTTATAAAATACTTTTGTTCAGAGTATAGTGAGGAGCTGTATAGAACAACAGCTTCCCACAGACTTGAGAGGGATACGTCAGACCAAAGAACGACTCGGACAAGTCCAGCTTGGTGAGTAAATGAGTGTTTATTAGGGGGCTTACATGGTGTCCTTGTCCTCGGTGGTGGGAAGAGAGACAACAGTTCCAAGCTCGACCATCTGCATCTCACTGCAAAACAAGAGGGGCCTTTTATAATGCATGTTTATGTGCAGATGGAGAAGGCATGTGAAGCACAGCAGGACTTCTAAAGAATGCAGTGTTCTGGCAGATAACCTTTACAAAGTTTCTCAGTAGGGCAGAAGTTACATATTTACAGTATGTGGGAGATCTATTGATATGAACATAATCAATGGAACAGATATTCTTAAAGGTTTCTGGTAGAAGAGGTCAGGCATTTATGGTACAAGGCTTACTTATCAGTCATTAGTTAGGAAACAATCATTTCCCAAGGCTTGCCTCTTAACTGTTTAGAAATGGAATGTTGCTGTAACTGGAGGGGGAAAGAACTGGAAGGGTTGGGGAAGAAAATGCAAAGTCATCTATGCCACAATCCACCTGTCCCACAACTTTTACAATCTTTCCGCCACCTCTTCAGCATAGATCCCTGAGTGTGGAGATGGGGGTGGGGTGGAGGGTGGGGGTGGTAAATATTAAGAGTTGGCAGTATTAGGATAGGAGGCCACACTACAAACAACAACAGGATAAATGAGTACAGTGAGGATTCTGAAAAGTAAAATATAGATCAGTAGGTTCTGGGAGTCGCCACCTAGAAGGATAGCTCTTATTTGCAGTCTTTAGCCAATTACTCCAATTCATCAAAGACAAGGGAAGGATATTCCAGGAGAGACCGGAGCTGCTGGATGCTGGCACGTATTCACACACACAACAGTCCGATTGATTGTAGGTTATTGCCGTGGTGGTGACACAAAGAAGACGTTAGAAAGCACAAATATTTAGTAGGTACTCATAGGGAGAGGTCTTCTCTGGTGAGTAAAATAACAGTGGAACTTTCTCCCATAGGCTCTAGGACTTTTTCTGAGAGTGGGTGAGACCACACATGTTGACCCTCCAGAGAAGCACGCATAATGCCAATTGTGTTTCTTTATGTTTGTATTAGTCAGCCAAGGGGATACTGATGCAAAATACCAGAAATCTGTTGGTTTTAATAAAGGGTATTTATTTGGGGTAGAAGCTTAACAGTTACCAGGCCATGAAGCATAAGTTACTTCCTTCACCAAAGTCTGTTGCCACTTGTTGAAGCAAGATGGCTGCTGACGTCAGCCAAGAGTTCAGGCTTCCTGGGTTCCTCTCTTCCCAGGGCTTGTTTCTTTCCGGGCTCAGCTGCTATGCTCCTCTGTGTGCTTACTTCCCGCACTCCAGCTCAAAACTCCAACCTCCCTTCTCTGTGGTGTGGTTTTTCTGTAAGAGGGCAGGGACTCAACGTCCTACCACAGTGGCCCAATCAAAGCCTTAATCATTATTTAATCAAGTAAAAATGAAATCTCTGAGTCCAATATAATCTAATATGCTGGGAGGGATAGACTAGTAATACAATATCTATTTTTGGAATTCATAATATAAAACTGCCACACTCCACCCTCTGAATTCCAAAAAGACATTACAATATTCAAAAAACCTTATTTCAGTAACAATACTAAGTACAAAATCATATAATAATCAGTTTAAAGAAATACAGTTTGTCTTGGGGCAAAGTCCTGTCTACTGTAGACCTCTGAAACTTACAAAACAATTTATCTGCTTCCAAAACACAAATGGACAGACAGAGGATAAACATTTTCATTATCATAAGAAGAAATTGGGAGGGAAACACAAGTCATGGGTCCTTTACAGTTCAGTAAACCTGCAAGACATACTTCATTAGATGTCAAAGTCTGAGAGTCATTCTTAAGAGGATGGTTTCTTCTCCTTGTGGCCTCATGGGGACCCACCCTTTCCACAGGCTTGCCCAATGGCCATTTTCTTGGTTCCACCCTCATCAAGCATCTGGGTGTTGACCAAGCTCTAGACCTCACCCTCCAAGAGCATTGGGGTGATTGCCACAATTTACCCAATCTTTGGGTTAGAGTCTTAACCCTCCTAGTACAGTGAAGTGAAGACAACATCCTCCCTAACCTTTGGCATACAGGCCCAACCCCACTCAGAGCAATAAGTTAGCCACCTGGCCTTCCCTAATCCATGAGGGACAGGTCCACCCCTCCCAGACCTATGGGGTGGTGACCTTAATCTCCCTAATCCTTGGGGAATGTGCTCTACCCTTTCTGTACCCTGGGGTGGGAAAACTCTCCCTGAACATCAGGTAGGAACAGCCACCCTCTTCAACTGCCAGGGCAAACTCACCCTCTCTGTACATATGGGTGGGGCTCCTCTCTTGGTCCAAGGCGATGTCTTAATTCCAGATCTCAGCTTCCATGGTTTTCTTCTTAAAGCTGTTTCTCCTTTATTCTCTCCTTTCCATGTCCCTTTTAGTCCAAGCTGATAGTGGTTTTGTTCGTACAGCTCTTTGAAAAAGCTTGTTGGTGTAGCATGCAAGAAGCAGGGGTCCAAGCCATCAAATAGTAAGACTTTCCACAAATCTTCCTGAGATAACTGCACCTTCAATCCTGATTTACAAGTTCCAAGTTTAGTTAAGTCCTCAAATGGGGCACAATCACCTGGAAGCTTGATTTCCAGAGGCTTGGAATTTCCAGAATCTGTTTCTGTTTTCTTTGTGCCCAACAGTTCAGTCCTCAGCTTATCTCTGTCATCTAGCATTTTGCTATAAGCTGCAAGGAGAAGCCAAGCCGCATTCTCCAAGTTTACTTTGGAAAGTTTTTCAGCTAAATGCCCAGGCTTGCCATCTTCAAATTCTGCCTTCCATAAAACATCAGGAGTCAATCTTGTTTAAGTTCTCTGCAACTTTAAAACATGGATCACCTTTCCTCCAGTTTCCAATAATAGTTTCATCATTTACTTCCAAGGCATCATAAAAAGTCTCTTTAGCATTCACATTCCTATCAACAGTCTACAAGGCAATACAGGCCTTTTCTATCAAGCATTTCACAATTCCTCCAAAAAATACTCCTTATACATTTATAAAACAGTTCCAGCATTTTGGTAATTGCAAAAGCCTATCTCCAGTCCTTGGTACCAAATTCTGTATTAGTCAGCCAAAAGGGTGCTGATGCAAAATACCAGAAATCTGTTGGCTTTTATAAAAGGTATTTATCTGGGGTAGAAGCTTACAGTTACCAGGCCATAAAGCATAAGTTACTTCCCTCACCAAAGTCTGTTGCTTCATGTTGGAGCAAGATGGCTGCCGACATCTGCCAAGAGTTCAGGCTTCCTGGGTTCCTCTCTTCCTGGGGCTCCTTTTCTCTCTGGGCTCAGCTGCTTTGCTCCTCTGTGTGCTTGCTTCCCACACTCCAGCTCAAAACTGCAACCTACCTTCTCTGTGGTGTGGTTTTTCTGTAAGTACCCACCCAATGTTCTACCACCAAGGCCCAATCAAAGCCTTAATCATTATTTAATCAAGTAAAAGTGAAACCTTTGAATCCAATATAATCTAATATGCTGGGAGGGATAGACCAGTAATCCAATCTCTATTTTTGGAATTCATAATATCAAACTGCCACAAGGTTCTATCCACATCACACTGGCAATCATTGCCCTTGTTGGTATGCCTTTTGTGCGGCTGACATAATGTAGTACCGTTGGCCCTTGTGAGAACAGGAAGGTCGACTCCAGTGTTCCACAGGCCTGTTGCATGATGCCCTCTGGCACTATGAAACAGAGCTGGTCTGGAGGCAATATCCGCTGTAGGGCTAAAGAGACTGAGCCATCATGGGCTGTACCTTCTAGTCAATAGAGGGGCTTTAAAAAAACACCTAATCTTGTGTTAGGCAGTGGATTCTTGGATATGAAACCAAAAGCATAAGCAACAAAAGAAAAAAATAGGTAAACTAAACATCATCAAAATGAAAAACTTTTGTGCAAAGGACTTTAGCAATAAAGTCAAAAGACAACCTATAGAAAGGGAGAAAAGATTTGAAAATTATATCTAATAAGGGTTTAATATCCCAAATGTATAAAGAAATCCTTCAACTCAACAACAAAAAGACAGACAACCCAATTTTAAAAAGGACAATTAAAAAAAAAAGGCCAATAGGCGCATGAAAATATGCTTGACATCATTAGCAATTAGGGAAATGCAACTCAAAACCCCAATGAGACACCACTTTGTAACCACTAGGTTGGCTATTCTTCATTAAAAAAACAACAACAACAACCCAGATAAATGTTGACAAGGTTGTAGAGAAATTGGAACTCTCATGCAATGCTTGTGGGAATGTAAAATGGTGCAGTCACTGTGGAAAACAGTTTAGCACGTCATCAAAAAGTTAAACATAGAATTACCATTTGATATGGCAATTCCATTCTTAGGTATGTACTCCAAAGCCTTGAAAGCAGAAACCCAAAACCAGTACACCAATGTTCACAGTAGCATTATTCACAATAGACAAAAGGTGGTAACAAACCAAGTGTCCATCAGTAGATGAACGGAGAATCAAAATGTGATCTATTGGAAGTGGATGTGGCTCAAGTGGTTGAGCATCCATCTACCATATGGAAGGACCAGGGTTTGATCCCTGGGACCTCCTGGTAAAAAAAAATAAAAATAAAAATAAAGTGATCTATCAATAAAATGGAATACTATTCGGCCATTAAAAGGAATGAAGTTCTGATACATGCTACAACATGGATGAACCTTGAAAACACTATGCTACATGAAATAAGCCAGACCAAAAGGACAAATATTGTAGGATCCCACTTATATGAAATGTTTAGAGTAAGAAAATTCATGGAGACAGAAAGCAGAATAAAGGTGGTG
>JAQZBX010082095.1:0-13577 GCA_029593785.1 Cabassous unicinctus | reverse complement strand
ATAGCCAGGGTGTTTTACACCTTGTCAGGTAGGGTTTACTGCCCCTATGAAGCAAGAAGTAATTACAGAAGAATGACCATGTTCCTTCAGCAACACTTTAAGAATAAAGGTTTAAAATCTCTGATGGGGGAATGAAGCTGGCTAGTTAAATAGAGAATCATTAGATGGATCTGGAAACTGGCAAGAAGTCCACAGGGATTTTCTTACCCTCAAGATGGTTTCTGGAAGACCCTCACATGAGATTTCTTCTGGAAGCCAGGAGAAGCCCCAGATATTCTCCAGGGACATTAACATTGGGCCCTTCTGGGGGATTTATAGGTGGGGTAATCAATCAAACAGCCAACAGCTAGAGCTCCTCCCATGCCATTAGCAAAGGGGTGGAATAATTAATGGTTTAAAAATCTCACATTCTCTCTCTCTCTCTCTCTGTCTCTCTCTCTGTCTGTCTCTCTCTCTCTCTTGCCTTCTGCACCCTGCTCTCACTGTGTCCCCCCAGCATGGATCAACACACAAGTAAAACCTGGGCATTTGTAATCTCTAATGGGAAGTTGTAGTCTATAAATCAGCCCTCTTTATCACTCTTTAACCCCTTACTCTTTACCAGGGCCCCATGATCTGTTATTTTCTCCATTTTTCTTCTCTCCTTACATTAATAAATTACCAGGTTAACTAACCTGATGTGCTTTTGAAATTCTTTTCTGTGGCATAGTCAAGAACCTAGACAAAATCCAGTAACAAACCTAGAAATAATAGATAGGCAGCCCAACATTATTTTAGTGAAACTTTGGAGCAAGCTCCCTAAGGACAAGAGATTTATGAAAATGTCCCCTCAGAATGCTGAGAGAGAAGAGAATATAAGAAAAGAAGATGCCATCCCATCTCTAGAAAACTACCACTCTCCCAGATGAAGTGTGGTAAGTACACTTCCTCTTACCATAGGGCAAGGGTCAAGATCTCTGGGAAAAAGCAGTTACTGGAGATCCTGGGAATCACAGGATACATGTAGAGTTAGCTATTTACTGATTTCCTATTCATCATCTAAGAGTATTAGCCTTGGTAGACACAGGATGTGAATGTACTTTAATTCATGGCAATTTAGCATGATTCCAAGGGCCAGTGCTCGCTATGGATGTCTATGGGGGAAAAATAATTTATGCTAAGCAACAAAATTTTTACAAATTGGACAATTACTGCCAATATACATACACTGTATATTTCTCCTATACCCAAATTTAATTCAGGAATTGACATTCTCCAAAATGCCACTTACAGACTATTAGAGGAGAATTCTGCCCCTAATGCAGAGTAATAAAGATGGTCTTAAGGGGATAAACTGAATCATCTCCAGTGAAGGTGCCTGTACCCTGAATAATTGTGGTGAACAAACAATACAATCTCCTGGGGAGCACCAGGAAATTAGTGCTACAATTAAGGAATTAGAAAGGGTAGGGATAATAATAATTACTAGTAACCACTTCAATAGTCCTGTATGGCCAGTATGAAAGCCTGATGGAACATGGTGCAAGACAGTAGGTCATCATGAATTAAATGAAGCAACAACACCACTGTATGCAGTGGTCCTAAAAATTGCTGGTTTATTGCAAGAAAGTTCCTGGTGAGCAATGAATCAGGACAAACTGCAAGGCCCTGGCTGATCTGTCAAATTCTTGGGCATTGTTTTGTTGGGTAAGACAGAAGGTATATCTTCTGTTCTAACTGATAAACTGCAATGTTTTCTCATGCCACAAACTCAAAAACAATTAATGGCCTTTCTGATCTTATTGGGGAACTGGAGACCATTCACCCATATTTAAGTTCAAATATTAAAACCATTGTATATGCTAATCAGAATAGGCCATATCTGGGATTTGGGGGAAAACCAGCAGGATGTTTTGGAAGAAGCAAAGAGGGCACAGGCTCAAGCAGTAAGGGCGATGGACCCTGAGAATGGATGTGGCCAGCACCAATATTGGCTATGGGGGGTGGTTTGTGGTAAAGGCAATATTCTAAGTAAGTACCCCTTGGGTTTTGGTCACAATTATGGAAAGGGGCTAAATTATGACATAACCCTTAAAGAAGCAACTATGTGCAGCATACAATGCCTTGTTGCAAGTAGAAGGTTTGGCCCAAAAGGGACTGGACATTCTTAAGATTGCCATCCCTATCCAGGGGTGTATCACATATACTAGGAACAAACCTTGCTGTGAGTGCACATTTAAGTGACTTACAAATGTGTAAAGCTTATCTGCTGCAGTGAAGTGTCTTCAACACCAGCCTTTTAAGTACTGAAATGCATGATATTCTAGGCTCAGTGTCCTATATGGAAGATTCTTTTGTCCAAATTACAAACCCCAAGGAGGGCATTGAAGAGTCCTCTAATGAAGGCACAAGAACAGTTCCAGAAAATGCATGATACATGGCTGGTTTTGATAGTGGACAGCCTCCTGTGGGGATGGCTGTGGCTGTGCATCCCAACACTGACACTATTTGGTGGGAAACAGGCACCATGCAAAGCATTAAGTGGGCTGAACTAAGGGCCACAGGATGGTTATATTACATGAGGCCAGAACACAATAGCAATCTTTACTGAGAGTTGCTCAGTGTACAAAGACCTTACCACTTGGGTGGCAACTTGGAAGCAAGAAAGATAGACTATCATGGGCTGCCATTTCCAGGGGAGAGATCAATGGAAGGACATCTGGAACACCTGCCAGTGGTGACAGGTAACTGGCTATCATGTCCTTGACCACTCCTCTAACACCCCCCTCAGGAATGTTGACAGAAACCCATAACACTGAGACCCCAGAAGTGACAAAATGACATTACAGAAAAAGCAGACATCATGACAACCAAGCTTTGTGGTGCTTAGCCCACAAGTTTCAGCTGCCTGTCACTCACCAGCAGCTCATGGACAACACACATAAGTGTCCATCGTGCTTGCTCCTATGACCATGACAATTACCTCATTGGATGTGTAATATTGAGCTGAATGCAGATGCCAGTTACACGATGGCAAGTCTATTACACCAGTCCCATCTTACTCTTGAAAAGAGCAAGGTGTGATTTCACTGATGTAGATACTGCCATGGGACTCTTGTTGGCTTTCCCAGTAAGAAAGACCAACCAGCAGGCCACTATATGCTGCAGAGAAAAGGTATGTACCCTTTACAGGGTGTCACACAACCCATTGGTAAATTAGCTATTAATGCCCATTGCTTTAATTTCCTTTCTTGGTCCTGGTGATATGTTTTTATAGGCCTACTAGTTTCCTCCATTATTTCTTAAATATTTTTACAATTTTAAAAAATTTATTTTTTAAAGAAGATTTAGATTACATAAATGTTACATCAAAAATATGTGAGATTCTCATATGTTCCATTCTTTTACCCTCCCACACTTTCCCATCAGCCCCATCCAGACCAATGGCCCACCTGTAACCCCAACCATCACCAATAAGTCTCCCCTGCCCCAATAACTGATGGCCGAAAATCCACTCTGAAAAATGGGACATGCGGTAACTCAAAACTGACCTCTAGACTGTCAAACATTCTGTTCATAATTTCAACATGTCTACATCATCCTTCCCCAAATCCCCCACTCCACAGAGTAAAAATCAGGGCTTTTCCACTGTCTTCACTAGTATCCTGCCCCTATGCTATTTAAAGAACAGTCCAAATCAGTCAAATGGGTGGAAGTCTCACTTTACACACCTGCCATGCGAGCGGAGAGGCTGAAGTTCCACTTAAGACCCCCAACATGCTGGTGATGTAATAAACTTCCCCACTTGAACTTTGGTCTCTCTCCAAGCCTCATAAAGCATGATCTAGCATTCCCCCATTAACATCATCTTTAATTAGTGTTGTACTTTTGTTACAACTGGTGAACACATAGTGAATCATTGTTACTAAGCATGGACTATAGTTTACATTAGAGTATACACTTTGCTCCATAGAATTTTATAGATTTTGTAAAGTGTGTCATGGCCTTTATCCATCATTGCAATGTCATGCAGGACAAGACCAATGTCCCAAAATGTCCCCATATTATGCCTATTCTTCCCTCTCCCTCTCCTCAGAACCTCTGGTGGCCACTGCCTTTATATCAGTGATAAAAGTTCTTCCATTGCTAGAATAAAAATAAATCTACTTTAGTCCATAGTTGAATTACCCCTATGTTCATTTATTGCTCAATTGTGAGGATTTGTGGATGTAAAGGCAAGTGTGTTTCTGATTGAGAGGCTATTTAGATATTTTTGATATTTCACTTCAAGGTTTACTTTCGTGAAGGCACTGAGATATTTACATACAAATTGTTATGTTTAGTCCTCTCTATTTTATATGCTTTTGAAATTATAACTGATGTCATGCTTTTAAATAACACTTAATCTTTTGAGGATAAATTTTTCATTTTCTTGAAAATCTGCATTCAGGAGCTAAAAACTATCACATCCCATTTCTTAGCAAAACATTTTACCATTTATTTGAACATAATCATACAAAAAAATCCCACTACCACACATACCACAACTAACTAATATATATTTCAAAGAATTACCTTGGTATTGAGATGAAATAATTAAACAAGCATTAATGTTGAGAACACAGAGAGAATGCAATTTAATTGCCATTTGAAAAAGGAGTAACTCTAACACTGTAATGAGTCCATAAATAAAAGGTCAAACAAGTAGACATTAAATAAGAAAGGGAATCACTAGATTTCTTCTAAAGAACAAAGGGAAAATGAGATGGACTATGGGAAATATCAGTTTGATTTTTCACTTTGTTTCTGAACTAATGACATTCTATCTTCTCTTGGTCCTGAGTTCTTAGAAAGGCTTTCAGCTGTGGGGCTTTTCTTGGAGGCTGTCAGTCATTAATGGAAAGAATGAGCTCTACCATGAGGTAAATGTAGAATTGCCACACGAAGATGCAAGCCTCAAATATTCTAGGAAAATATTTAAGTAAGAAGAAAAAGAAGCACATGAGGTTTCCAGAAATAGATGAATTATGAGTGATAGATGAATTATGAGTGATAGATGAATTATGAGTGAGGCTTATTCCTGTCATTAAGAATAGTTGAGACCAAATAAGTAAAAATTATTTCTAAGGAAACATGCCAGTTAAATGAGAAATCAAAATCTTGACAGTAACAGTATCATAGTGATGTAAGTAAAGAGCAAGCTTTATGAGCTTGTTAAAATTATTGTTTTTATTAGGATGAAATATAGATCTCAAAAATGAGAAAAGTTTAAAAGTAAGTATTAAATATGGAACAAATTAAATAATGATTAAAATGGAAGACAGATATCGACATGTTTCTCAGACATACATTTTCAGATGTAATATAAATATCCAGGCTATTTTTATGTTCTTTTTAAGAGATAGGACTTAAGCAACAGGAAATGGCTATGTTGAGAGTAAAACTATGGAGAATGCAATTGCAGGCAAAAACTCACCCCCCCCCAAAAAAAATGATGTGGTGTTTTAAAACCAGGCCACCTTTCTCAAAAAAAGTAACAATTTTTTTTTCATGAATATGAAAAAATAAGAATCAAGTCAGGGAAAAAATAGAGCATATATAAAAATATATGCACTTTTTAAAGTATCTTATACTTGTTCCTCTCCACATAGAAATACCTCCAAATAAATTATCTACTTATCTATCTATATATCTATCTATCTATCCATCATCTAAGCCTCAATATATCTATGTTTCTATAAATATCTATACATCTCTCTATATAATTTATCTGCATTTTTCTAATGTGTGGGATTTATTTGAATATCCTGACTATGAGTTCTTTTTCAAATATATATTCATGTATATATATATTTCAAAAATTGTCACCTACCATATGACTTATCTTTTGAATATTGTATTGTGGTCTTTTGATGATCACAAGGTTTTAATTTTAGTATAGTCCAATTTGTCAACATTTTCTGGCATAGGATTTGATATCATGAATGTTCCCTGGGAATGGTTCTTCAAAGATATGACTCTAGGACAGATTTAACTATTTCTTTGGGCTGGAATACAATGTTGACTTCTTGTTAAAGAGAAAAGGGAAGCTAGTGATCCATTGTTGATTTTGAATTACCTGCTGGAGGAAAGAGCCCTGGGGACTAAGTGGCTACCTCACTTGCTTAACTTAATATTGTTGAGTAATTAGTTTGTGAGTTGTTATAGCTGCTTCTGACTGACAGAAAGAGAATGCCAAACTCAAGGATTTAAACTTTCATTCCAAGAGTACTATATAATTCAGAGACTAGAATAAGAAAGGGATTACTCAGGAAAATATAAATCAGGCTAATCATTTAAACAGCAAGAAGATAATGCAGGGATATGGTTAAACAAGTTTTGGAAGACTAAAAAAATCAAAGAAATATCAATTTCAGGGAGCAACTACTAAGAGCCCAGGCCTGAAAGAAGAAAAATATAAAATTAGAATCATCAAAACTAAAGGGAATATTTGTGCTTCAATGGAAAACTATGTAACAGTTTGTATCACATCTTTCCTCACCATCTAATTCTAGCCTTTCAATGCCTTTGAACACTGTAAATTGTAGATAAATACTAGCAAGGCAAAAACAAAAAAAATTGGCTATAAGCCTGAAAAATCTATTAAGTGGAGACATCATTGACTTTCTTCCCCTACTCTGGAAGTTGACAATTTTGCCACATTTGCACATTCATTTCAATATTACTGATTAATGAACATTTGAGATCTATGAATTCTTTTTTGGAACTCTTGCCAAAAAGGTTTATTAAATTGTCAAAGTCTTTCAGAGTAAAAATGTCTTAGGTAAAATAGAGGCCACTAAAGGGCAAATAAGTGCTGTTTTATGGGAGTAATGGACTTAAATCCTAGCAGAATATTCTGAGACTTTCAATATTACTAAAAAGATCTGGAAAGTAGACAAAGAAATAAAAGAAAGCAAAGAAACAGTTATCTATGAAAACTTTCAGAATTGATGAAAATGTCCTATACACACTATCCAATATGATAGCTATTAGGCAAGTTTCATTATTGAGCACTTGAAATATAGCTAGTCTGATTGAATAAATGAATTATTAATTTTATTTAATTTTAACTAATTTAAATTGCTAACATTAGCTCTTGCCATATTGGACAGCAAAGCTAAAGAGTGCCGTTTCTGAATACTATATATAATATTAAAATTCTGCAAATCTTTTTCAAGGATAAACAGTGACTCATGGTAATGATTAACATAACCTCAAATAATACAGTAAGTGGTGAAACTGTTTCTATCTTCAAAATCAACCCTGCTGCCACATGGATCTGACCTTTGGTTAAGAGAAAGTGGCCAAATATGATGACATCAAGAAGGTGGGGAAGCAGGCATCATATAGCTCCTTGAATGGCATCCTGGGCTACACCGGGACCAGGTTGTCTCCTGAGACTTTAACAGTGACACTCACTCTAACAGTTTTGATGCTGGGGCTGGCATTGCCCTCAGCAAATACTTTGTCGAGCTCATTTCCTGCTACAACAATGAATTAGGCTATAACAGCAGGGTGGTCAACCATACGGTCCACATGACCTCCAAGGAGTAAGAGCCCCCTGGACCACAAAGCCCAGCAACAGTATGAGAGGAAGAGATAAGCAGTCACTGCTGGGGAGTCTTAGTCTAACTTGAGAATCGCTCATCCTCCATGGCTTCCATACCAGATACCCTGAAGAGTGGGAGGGTCTCAAAGGGCCCTACCTTGACATGTGCCATCAATAAATATACTGTACACAGCCAAAAAATAATAATTACCAGAACTGATGGAGACCAGAAAATTGAAATAAAGAAAAAAATATATATAGACACCTAAATACCTCATGCATCAATGCCTATAGGTCTAGGTGCTTAAAAATAGTTAGGTTCACAATTAAAGGGAATTTATATTCAATTATTTGCCCTTAGGTCTGTTAGTGATTTTATTGTTGTGATCATGTGATTTATTTTAATAATTAAAACAAAGTACCAAAACAATAGAGGTAAGCTCGTAATTACTTTAGACTACATATCCTAATATTGTTTTTAAACTGCTAGCCAACAAGGTAAACAAAAAATCTTCATTTTGGGGCTATTTCTAAAATTTTATTAATCTGTGATTGGTGTAACAAGCTATAGATTTATAGAATGCAAAGAACAGAGTTAGAGTAAAACCTACCTGGAGGCAGATATTTAATTTATATGATGAAGCTTTGGAAAGATAGTTTGAATATTTGAAATTGGTGTAGCTTTTTAGGTATTAGTGTGCATCATGTACAAAAATTGACAATCTTCAATGCAATAGTATTTCACAAAATAGAATGTGAATTTTACATGTTAATACATAAATATCTCATCCAGAATTTTAAGGAGGAATAAAAGCCTAATTTCCAAAGAGAAAAATGGAAAAAGACATTGGTCTGAAAATTCACAAATTAAATGTTACACATGGAATGGAAAAATGGAAAAACTAAATTTGTAAAACAATGTGATAATATATCACTAATTTTCCCATATGAGCAGAAAAAATAAATGCAAAAATAGTTATTTTAAATCTGATTAAAAGGCAGTGAGACAGATACCCTGATACTCTGCTGATAATAGTGGGAATTGATGATATATTCTAGGAGTTACAAATTTTATTATAACAGTCAATTTAACAAATCACATTTATTGTTCTGGAGGTTGTATTTTCAACTATGATTTTAAAAGTCATCATGAATATAAACAAAATTGTATGTAATAATAAATCAATTGAATACACCAAGGTCACCAAAAAGAAGGTAGAAGTAATGAGAGTTTTCTGCAGGTCATAGGATAATGTGAGTTGGAATAAAAATAGTATAACAAGTAACATTGAAATGAGCTTATAATTAAGTGGAGACATGAAGAATCTATTCTTAAAGTGTAGAAGTTAAAGACAGAAGATGAAGAAGAGAATAAGCAAGAGAAAGAGGAAAGGGAAACCATAAAGTCCAAGATAGAAATGGGATGAAGGACGGAATTACAGACTAAAAGGGGGAAAAAGGGAAAGAAAGGAAAAGGAAGGCACAGAACTTTGTAATAGGATATCATATTCAGAAAAAGAGAGCTAGAGTCATAAATATGTGGAGATGAGATGTGTTCAGAATTATTTCAGGATTGTGATTCCATATAACAAAACAAACCATTCTTGATGATTTTTTATTCTGAATCTGGATGTCAATAAGAATGTTGTCATCACCAACTTTACACATTCTTAATTCTTAAGTGACCAGAAATCAACACAATTTGACCAATCCTATAATGGTTCTGTTCTGAACTCCACAAGTAAGTATTTAATTAGAGTGGACCAACAGAACTCTTAAAGACCAGTCATGGATATTTATGCATCCCCATTTTAACTATAAATGCCCTAAAATGAAAGTATACTTCCAGAAATAAAAAATTTAAAATGCTTATTTTTGTGACAGCCCTAAAAAATGTTGGGAGATTGCAATGTATTTGGAAACACTGACAATGAGTGTAAAATATACGGAATTTTCTCCCAAACAGAACATGATAATATGACATTGATACTTGAAAAAGAGACATTGATTTGAGTATTTCCAAGGTACTCATTTACTACACATAAAATAAGTTAATAAAATTTTGACTTGGTATGCTCTTAACAAACCACATTGTTAAATTCTCTTGATTAGAAATAGGAAAATAGAGGTGTCTCTTTATTTTCAAAAGTTATTCATAGTTATTAAAACTAAATAGGCTTCTGGGGAATGTGTGAGTGTTCATCCTCTCATAATATGTTGTGTTGGGGAGTGGAGACCCACACGGTGAGTGGGAAGGAGATGGACCCCCATTTTTGGGAGGACCGATTCACCCAGAAACAGATAGGTGGATGTCTCTTAAAAGCAAGGGTGGATCCTAACAGGGGAGGATACTCAGCATGTCAAGACCTCTTGTTGCATGTAACTATGAATCTTGTCATCCAATGAGATAAGACAGGGGAATGTCATGTGCCCCAGGGGGATGGAGAGGAAGGAATAGAAAAGATCTAATGGGTGATTTAGTGGTCAGGGGAAATGTTTTTCATTACCTTACATTAATGGAGACAGGACATGGTAAATATCATCAAAAATTATTAAACTGTACCATCTAAATTGTAAACTATACTGTAAACCATTGACAATGTTTAGTAGTTATGTTTCACTATCTGTATAACAGTTATAACAATGCTACCACACACATACAAAAAGGTTTTAATATGGGGTGAGGAAAGGGGGAGGAGGTTGGGTATATGAGAGTCTCTAGTATTCTGTATGTGACTTTGCTGTGACCTAAAACTTCTTTTAAAATTAAATGAAAAATTGGGAGATACTGGAAAATGAGAAGTTGAAGGTGCCACAGTACAGACTGGACACCTGATAATGCATTGATAAAAGGAAAAAAAAAATTTTTTTTAAATTTTTCCCATTTTTTCAAAGTCCCAATTCTTTAGCGGTATTTTTTTTTCTGAGTTTCCATATATTTTATCTCTTGCATTTAAGCTTAGCATTATTATTTCATTTTCCTATTAATTGTATTTGGTTATTACATGGGCTTCATCTTCAAGGTTTAGATCACAGAAGGGTTACAATGGGGAATGCAGAGGATCATTGGTGCGGTGTGCCTGGGATGGGGGATTCATGGGAGTAAGTTCATCTGAATCTACATGAAAGATATATAAAATTGTCCAAATGTCAAGGGGTGGGGCATGGTTACAGTGGGTGGACAATCACTCAATAAATGAGGGAATACTGAATTCCCAGCCTGGAGAACTCTGCCACATTCTCCAAGGGAGCAACAACAGTCTCCCAAGTGCAGGGGCAGTGACTGGCAAAGAGAATGGTCCACTAATGGGTTCTTTTTATTGATGACTAGCTTATGAGTCTTTGCTCTTGTAATTGAAACTTAGCCTACAGGGTGCCTAAGGGTTGCCACCTGAGAGCCTCCTTGTTGCACAAATGTGGCATCTCTCTAAGCCAAACTCAGCATAGGAATGCATTACTTTCCCCCCAGTGTGGGACATGTCTCCCAGGGATAAGCCACCCTGGCAACGAGGGATTAATACCAAGTGCCAACTGGCAATATGACCGGAAAAAGACCTTGAATAAAAGGGGGAAAAGGTAAAGACAAATGAGTTCATGTGGCTAAGAGACTTCACAGATATTTGGAAGTTCATCCCAGAGGTAACACTTACGCACACCTCAGTAGGATCCCATAGAACACCAAAGTGGATATCACCCCACACAGAGGGGCTCCTGAGGTCTCTGAAGACACCTAGGTCCTACATAAGAGGGGATAGCTCCAGAGACTGATGCCTTACCAGTGGACTATACTTTGGAATCTGTGCTCCTGAGAGTGACAGAGTTGGACTCAAATAAGTTCTCACCAGCACATGATCCATCAGTTCATTCTATTCAAACCTATATGTGGTGTTGGAGTTTATAGGTGTACCTCCAGAGACTGGAGCTTTTGTCATGCCCATGTTGCCAGCTGTTCCTGGAATCTCGGTGGAGCTGCAACTCCTACTCTACAGTTCAATGGACTCAGCCAAGTCTCCTGAGAGGAGATGATGTTGGACAACAGCCATCCCAGTAAACAGATAGTGTCTACAGCTGCAGGCAGGATAATCCCATCCATCATGCCTATGGGATATAAGCCCCCACTCACTTGGAGGTGGAGTAGACATCACCATCCCAAACTCATCAGGATTGGGGGAAGAGCTATGGACTTCAGTGGACTCACTGGTATTCTGTTGTAGACATATTGTGATTCAATTAATGGAAGAAATTACAACAGTGAGGTGGAGCCAGTAGCTACTGGATGTTTTTGGTGCAGGGAAGGGAAAAGCAGTTGTAATACAGGGGCTTTTTGGGGACATGGGAATTATCCTGTGTGACATTACAATGACAGATATAGGCCATTTTTCATCATCATATAACATGCAGAACTGTGAGGGAGACAGTGTGGTCTACAATGTGAACTATGGTCCATGCTTAATGGCAAAGCCCCAGGAAGTGTATACCCATTGCAGGTGATGTGTCACACTAATGAAAGATGTTTTTGTGGGATGTTATGGGACATGTGGGAGGTGGGGGACATAGGAATTCTTGTAATTTTTGTGTAATATTTATGTAATCTAAGCATCTTTTAAAATATATATTAAAAATAATATCAAAGTTCACAGAGAACAGATACCCATAAAAGTTATAAAAATAATGAAAAAGTTTGAAATATTGCAAGAATTACTGAAATGTGACACAGATACAATGTGAGTTCATGCTGTTGGAAAAAATGCCAATAGACTTGTCAGATGCAGAGCTGCCATAAACCTTCAATTTTAAAAGTTGGAATATCTGCAAAGCACAATAAAGTACAGTGTAATAAAAAACTATCAAAATCAAGAAATCGTTTTGCAAGTTTCATTGCTATCACTTTTCCTAATGCTGTCTGCATGTCCTTGTTTCTCAGGCTGTAGATGACAGGATTCAGGGTGTGTGTGGGGGTAACATCATGTAAAGCACAGATATCAGCAATTTCAGTGCAGAAGATTTGAAATCTTTTGCAAAATGTTTAGTAAACCACAAAACAGGAACAGAATCACCACAGTGAGTTGGGGCAGACAGGTTGAAAAAAGGTTTGTCTTCCTTTACAGATGGGATCTTAAAACAGTGGCAAAAATGTGGACATAAGAAGCAACCATTAAAGTGAAACACACAGAAACAAAACAACAGCTGAGAATAATAAATGCATCTTCTGAAATATGCTCTCCATAACAGTATAGTGTAAACAGTGATAGAATATCACAGAAGAACTGGCAGACTATGTTGGACCTACAGAACCTGACAAAAAATATACCTGGTACAAAAATGGAGACATAAGCACTCCCACCGAGCCATGATGCTGTCACCATCTGCACACAGGCACCCCTGTGCATGATGCCCTCATAGTGCAGAGTATGGCAGATGGCAGCATAGCAGTCATAGGACATCATAAGAAGGAGCCCAAACTTTGTGCCAAAGGAAAATTAACAACAAACACTTGAATGGCAGAACCTAGGAAGTAAATGGAATGACTGTTGGTTAGTGAGTTCATGATGGATTTAGGGACAGTGGCAGAGATAAAGCAGATATCAAGCAAGGACAAATTCTTAAGGAAGAAATACATGGGAAGTTGGAGACACAAGTCAATGGTGGTGCCAATGATAAAGAGGAGGTTCCCCATCACTACTGCCAGGTAAATGAGGAAGAAGATTGTGGCTTACACTCTCTGTAGCATCCAGTCATCAGGGAATCCCATGAGCAAGAATTCTGTTATGATGATCATGTTGATAAATTTCTCAGGCATGCTGATTCTTCAGAGTGAAAATAGAAAAAACAAAACACACCATTCTTATTCAGAGCTCTCTACCTGCTGTCTTTTGTTACTGTAAAGTGGGTGACTCGGTGAAGGGTACCGTGATATAAGAAAGACAAGACTAAGATTTTAAGAGAAAGCTGGGGTCAGGGGGCTAGCAGAACATATCTGCCAAGCTAGCCCCAAAACACGGGGCTT
>JAQZBX010082094.1:0-13576 GCA_029593785.1 Cabassous unicinctus | reverse complement strand
TTCAGACCTGACTCCCCATTCTGAGGTTTTTCTCTTGCTTAAATACCTAAGTTAGTACATAGCATTTGCTTTGATTATGCATTAGCTTTTATGCATATGGATGAACATACCTAGCTGGCTATATAATTGTATGATTAATATGTTCAGAAAATCATACTTGCACATACATTGTATAATTTTTAAAAAGCTGCAGATTACTCCATACTTCAGTGGGAATTTTACTGTGTTAATTAAGCAAGTTGAAGTGAGGACAGTAAGTCACTTCTGCACAGGTCCAACCAACCAGTTGAAGATGGTTTTCATACTCTATTGCTTCAACAGGATATTCTCAATCACAAGAAAGGAATTTGGCACAAAGAGAGGGTTGCATTTCATTATCATTTAATTTACATATAATTCTTTCCTTTATATCCTAACAAGGAGGAGAGAAACAAGTTATTTTCAGGCATTTGGTCATCCTACCTCCATCAACAGGACATCCCTGAAAAAGAACAAAAGAAGAAGAAATAAGTAAAACCTTTTTAAATGAATAGAAAATATAAGAAAGCTAGGGAAACTGACCCAAAACTAATAAAAATCAATGTTACCAGTAAAATAACAAAGTGAATGATATAAAAATAATTTTATAATTTAACTCAATAAATATTTATATAAGAGAAACTCCAGAGTTTTTGGAATGCTCACTCTTTGTATGGCTAAAGAAATATAAAAATAATTTTTTTTTAAAAACCTTCCTTCATACTCTATGTACTTCAAAGATAAATTTTTACCATCAGAACCGCCCCCCCCCCAAAAATAGAATTATAAGTCGAATATGGGAAAAAGGTTCCCCACATGGATGAGATACTGGTAAATGCCCACAATTCCATTGGGGAATCCAATTATGACCCTTATAATATTATAAACACATACATTCTTTCTGAATCATGGCAAGAGATAGATTTAGAAAATTCTTACATGTAAGTGCTATCCATAGATAAACAAAAAATTATTTATTTGGCCAAATGCTGACTCTGATAATGACATATATTAAGTGAAGGAAGTCAAAGCAAACTCATTTCAAAGTGGACTGCAATATGAAGTCAGTACAATTCATGTCATGAAATGGAGATTAAATATATTACCAAGAAAATACCTACACAATATGGAGGAGATGCAATAAAGTTTGTAATAAAATCACTCATGCCTCATTTCATTCAAAAAAAGATTCTACAAAAAAGTATTTTTCAAGCAACAATCCTTCAAGTATAGGAGCAATGAGTAGTGAAGAAGGATCATCCATTGATGGGCCCTTGATATTAATGACTGTGCTTATGAGCCTTTTGCTTTTGAATTTGCATCTGGCCTAGTGATGTAGGGTGCCTAAGAATTACCTCCTGAGAGCCTCCTTGTTCCTCAAATGTGGCCTATCTCTAAGACAAACTCAGCATATGGATGCATTACCTTTCCCCCAGTGAGGGATATGACCCCAGTGGATAAGCCTCCCTGGCACTGAGGGATTACTACCGAGCACCAGCTGGTGATGGAATTGGAAAAAGACCTTGAATAAAAGGAGGAAAAGGTAAAGACAAATGAGTTTATATGGCTAAGAGACTTCAAAGTGAGTTGGGAGGTCATCAGAGAGGTAACGCTTATACATGTCTCAGCAGGAACTCATAGACGGCCAAAGTAGACACCACCCCCAAACAATGGGGCTACTGAGGGCTCTGGAGACCCCCAGACCCTATGACTGAGGTAGATAGCTTTGGAATGTGGTGTCTTGCCAGTGGGCCTTACTTTGAAGACGGTGCCTATGAGTGTGACAGAGTTGGATGCAGACGTAACTTCTCTATACATGCCTCTTCCATTCCTTTTGTTTGAACTTATAGTTGGTGCTGGAGTTGGTAGATGTATGTCCAGGAGACTTGAATCTCTGGGCTGTCCATGTGCTGGCTGGGCCTTGAGCCTTAAAGGAGTTGCAGCACCTACTCTCCAGTTCATTGGATTCACCCAGGACATCTGATGGACAGATGACTGTGGACAACCAACACACAAAGGAACCAAGAGACTCTACAACTGCAAACAAGAGAGTCCCATCCATCAGCCATATGGAATCAAAGTCCCTTCTCAATTAGAGGTGGAGTGGGCATCACCATCCCAGAATCCTCAGGATTGGTGAATAAATTATGGACTAGAGTAGATTCACTGGTGTTCTACTATAGACTTATTGTGATTCTATCAATGAAAGAAATTATATCATTGATGCGGAGATAGTGGCCAGTGGAGATGCTGAAGTCGGGGAGAGGGAAAAAGAGGTGTAATATGGGGGCATTTTCAGGACTTGGAATTGACCTGGATGATATTGTGGTGACAGATACAGGCCAGTATTTATCCTGCCATAGCCTACACAATTGAGAGGGAGAGAGTGTAAACTACAATGTAAACTATAGTCCATGCTTAGTGGCAATGAGCCAAAGTGTGTTCATCAATTGCAATGAATGCATAACACTAATGAAAGAAGGTGTTAATGTGGGGAAAAGTGGGAGGTCTGGTAGTGGGACATATGGGAATCCCTTATATTTTTTATGCAACAATTTATGTAATAAAATTATCTTTTTAAAATAAATAAAAATATATTTTTAAAAAGTATTGTTCAAATTTTCAGCAACTTCAAAATAGTGACTTAAGTCCTTGGTGCATTTAGGATGGGTGAATGCTCTGCTTAGGCTCTCCTTTCTGATCTCTTCAAGAGCCACTAAGAAGCAGGTGTTCTGCATCCTCAGAGTTGCTGCAATATTTAAAAGCATTCATTGCTATGCAGAAAATTACTGCCCAGCCATTCCTGGTCTGTGTTGATAAATCTGCTTAGTGCTATAGTTCTGTGTTATGCATCTCTGTTTCCACATATCAAAACCACATTGTGCAACATCTCGGTCAGAAAAATTCTGGCGGACTGGGTGTAGTTCAGTGATTGAGTGCACATTTCACATATAAGAGTCCTGTATTCAATCCCCAGTACCTCCTTAAGGAAAAAATCATAATGTTGAGCAGATGTAGCTCAGTGGCTGAGCACCTGCTTTGCATGCATGTGATCCCAGGTTTTATCCCTGGTACCTCCTAAAATAAATAAATAAATAAATAAATAAACATACTACATAGGTACATAATAAAGACAGTATGAACATTTTTTTAAAATTTGATATCTGAAATCCATTATCCAGTCATTTGTTTTCCTTTTTTTCAACAATGCAGTGGGTTAAAGAGAGGTTATTTATTGGGTCCTCTCAAATTCCAGCCCCAGTAATGGATTAGGCATTAGTCTAGGTATTACAACCATAAATGGACAGTTGAACCAAAACAAATATTCTTACCCCCTTTTATCTTATATTCTAGCAATACACAGACAGATAGAAAAGCAAAGACCAATCATGATATAAACAAAAGCTTTAATATGAATAAAGTATAAACTCAAACTAGAAATCATAAGCCTGTCCTCTCATATTGGATCATATCTAAACACAATCCTTTTTGATGTTCAACACCCAATATATCCAAAGAAATTCAGTAAGGTTGAAGATAGAGAAGATAGAATGTATTTCACAATTATCCAATAAATTTAGATCTGAAAGCACCACATCCTGAAAGAGAAAAAAAAAAGCTAAATCAATATTTACAAGAAAATTCTTTGCCGTATATTGTGGAAAATACTAATTAAACAATATAAGTACTTTAAGAAGTTAAAAGAAATACAATGTAAACATCATTAGAGACATGGCATGGATGGCAATTAATAGGGAGAATCAGAAAATAAACACCTGAATTGGGATGGCTGAGGATGGGACAAAAAAGAAAAGTTTAATCCCAGCTGTTTAAACTTGTGAAGAATTTGACTCTTTGATTTCAGATTAAAAAGGCCTTAAAACATAATTTAAGCCACAGCAATGACAGTGAACTTTCATAAGTAGACAAGAATACAGAGTATATTTTTTTATCTCATGCTCTTTGGGAGTACATTACATGATTTCAAAGATTTCTGTTTTCCAATTTATTAAAATTATTTCCATGCTTTATATCTAAATTAATGAAGAATATTTGTTGGATTACTTAGTTTAAATTAGGATATTATTATTGAGAATATCATTTTTAGCTATTTTAATAGCCAATTAAAATTTCCTGATATTGTACGTGGAATTCACAAATGTAATATTGCCATTTTCTCAATTAATCCTGTGAGATGCTTGGTCCTGTTATAATTATTCCTTCCAAGAATAAGCCATTGATTTGGGATCACTTAATTCTATTTAGAAAATTGGAAAAATTGTGAACATTTTCCCCTTCCCTCTTTAAGGATTGGTCTATTGTCTGTGATTGGTATACTTTAATCAGGAAATGCACACTTTCACATAATTCTGTTCAAAGCGAATATGATTTTCTGTAATTTGATATAATGTCTTAGACTCAAACTTCATACTTCTCATAATGAGGTCATGAATTTGTCACTCCCTTGGCTCAGAAAGAACTTCTGGACCTGATAACTAAATAATAATACATTATTATAAATAAACATTAATTAAACATTTTTAAGCTTATTGCAAAGCACTCTACATGTAACAATTTATTTTATCATTCAGAGTAAAAAGTTCATTTAAAATACTACTGACAATTTATGAATGAAGAAATTAAGACAGAGAAGGAAGTTAGCATTCCCTGGGATAAAGAGATCATATTGAATAGTGCTTGAATTTATCTTGGGGCTCTACAAGCATCAGGAGCATTTGGCCACAGGGATCATTCATATTCATTCCTGGCCTCCAGGCATCCTCAGTTTAAAATTCTGTTGTGTCTAGAAACATGACTATTTCTTGTCCATCTAAGAGTGAGGTGTCTGCCACTCCCTGCAACAGGTACCTATTGTTGAAGGTTTCCAAGCTGTAGCTGTCCTTTTAAGACTACAGAAAAAATTTTGACTGCAGAGATAGGCCCTTCCAGGTTAAAATTCCTGTTTCACAGGAGGAAACACTTTTACCAAGGTACATAATAAATATTCCCCTGAATCTGGGGCTATGATAACTGGTTATTTGGGGCATTTCTCAAAAAGTCCAGTCAATCTTATTAGATCTTGGAGGTCATTTCCATTTCCCATGCTTAATAAATATTATTTTAAACCTCCCCCATGACCTTTGAATTTCCACAGTCCTGGCTTTCCACACACATTCAGTAGTCCATTTGAAACCTATTTCAGAAATGAAATAAGTACTTTGGATGTAGGTATTTTTGGCCAATAAATTAGAAATTATTCCTCTATTGGCATCTTTCCCATAACAGATGAGGCATTATCTTTTATCCCAGCTGTCTTCTTAATCTCTAACTTTGTTTTTGAATCCCAATCCTTCCTGCAGTATCATTAATTTTATATCTTTATTTTTGTTACATGCTTTATTTTAAACTACTCCCTCTCAATTTGATCTATCTTCTTAGATTTCAAACACATTCTAAAATCTGTCATTCTAAAATTTGAAAAAAACACTTTTGAACTTCATTTCCAGCTGATGGTCTCTCATCTCCTTTCAATGCAAGCCACTGCAGAGTCCATTCACCAGCATTTCTCTTCATCCCACCCCATTCTCACCCTTTTCAGACTGGGTGTTTCTTCCTATTCATGGACATCAGTCTTGATGACAATATTTCATCAGTATAGCAATCTCATAAGATTTTATCAGACTTCATCATATTTCATTCTCAGCAGAACTGGGTTAAATTCTTAACACTCAAAATCTTCACAAGGAGTTCTTCTCTTAAGGGGGATATAGTCCATCCCTTGTACCACTTGGACCTCTATATGCTCAGGAAGCACTCCCCTTGGATTCCAGGTGTCGTCTCTTCCTGTAGGAATTTTGCAAGAGGAAACTTATTGACACCATACAGCCACTTCTTTGCAGGTGGTCTTGGTGAAGCAGGCTAGTAAGTTAGGGAATCAATAGATGGATCTCAAACCTGACAAAAGCCCATATGGACATCAATACCACCCAAGAGGACAGCTGGAAGACCCTTGTGAGAATCCCATTCAAAATGAGATTTCTGAAATTCAAAATGAGGTTTCCTCTGGAAGCCAGGAGAACCCCTGGATATTCTCCAGGGGCCTTATCACTGGTCCTTCCTGGGGGAAAGATGGGTGGGGTAATCAATCAAAATAGCAAAAAGCTGGAACTCCTCCCAAGCCATTAGCAAAGAGGTAGAATAATTAATGGTTTAAAAAGCAAGTGAAATTCTCTCACTCTCTCTCTTGCTTTCTGTGCCCTGCTATCACTGTGTCCCCCTGCATGGATCAACATGCAAGTAATACCTGGGCATTTATAATCTACAATGGGAAATTGTAGTCTGTAAATCAGTCCTCTTTATCAATTTTCAGGCCCCTCCTCCCTACCTGGGACCCATGAGCGGTTATTCTCTGCCATTTCTCTTCCTTCCCTACCTTAATAAATTACTGGCCTAACTAACGCAATGTGCTCTTGAAATTCATTTCTGCAGCATAGTCAAGAACCTAATCTGGTAACATTGGGGTCACAACTGATACTCAATATCACCCATCGTGTTCATTCTACATTTCCCTCACCCCCATCTAGCCCCTCTGCTAGTCTAAGAAGCTTACCAGGTGCCAGATCATCAACTTTCTTCGGTCTGATCTGGTCACAGTGCCCTTCTAAGTCAGGGTTGGCTGCTCTTGCCTATTTATTAACACAGTAAGGCAGGGGTCCCTATGTAAATCATGTGGGTGCTAAATATATTCTTCCTTGTCCCTCTTATAAATCAGCATACCTCCTTCTACCTGTTAGGCCAGATTAAGCACTCCTGCCAAGACAAGGGTCCTTCTTCTTGCCTGTCAGGCCCTGAGCATGAAGAACAAGAAGTGCCCATCTGGTGACCAGAGCACAGAGTTCAACAGCACTAGTCTTGGCTCTTTGTTTTTTAAACAAATATTAAAATCAGTTTGTCAGCTTTGTCAGGAAAGTCAGTGTAAAGTTTGAGTAGAATATCATTGTATTAATTAGATAAGTGACATATTAACAATATATTGAATCATACTATTTGTATTTGTAGAACTATATAAATTTCTAAATGTATTGCTCCCTTTCCAGATTTGAGGAAAACAATAAATGATACCTCTACCCCATTCTTGGTAGGATGGTGAAAACTGGGAAAGATAAAGGGCAAAAAGTAGATAAAGATTAAACTTTCTGTTCTTTGTTGCTATAGAGCATGTGGAGGACAAGGTTTGGGTGTAACTACTTCACAGCAGACACCTTGAGGGAAAAATCTATACAGTAGATTGTGAGATAAATTTGACTATGTGTAGTACAGTGACAGCAGTACTTTTAAGATTGGTTTGGAAAATGAATTTACTTAAACTTCTGATATAATTATTTTGGAAGTATTGGGATTGGCAAATAAACTGTTGGGTGCCACAAAGAAGTCAATCTATTGAATATTAATTGGCAAAGACAAAATTAAAAATGAAGGTACATAATGTAAACTTGGGGATATACACAAGAATTAAAGTATTTCAAAACTGTTATGCCTGAGAAATGTGGCTTAAAAATGTATAGAAACAGGACAGACTCCTATTTGTCATTCTAAGTGTGGCCGTGTTATTCAGTATTTTAATGAAGAGGACTTTGAGTGTTTGGAAAATGGGGGACTTAGAACCAAGATCCAGGTACCTGAATTATTACAGTGTAGAAAAAGTAGTTCCTGAGATAACCTTCTTGACATTGTCTTTGTTTTGCTATGAACAGAATGAGGCAGTGGCAGAATCTTCATTGATTTGCACAGGTCTTAAGCATTGTGAAATGAAAAATTGGAATGAATTCTGAAGTAGTGCTGCTTATTTTTCAATGTATCCCCTGGGATATGCATCTCCTGGGATCTTCTTTAAATGCAAATCAGCCTGATTCTGTAGGTCTGCTGGGGGGGCTTTGATTCTGATTTTCTACCAGTCTTTCTGACATGCCCATGTTGCAGAACCATTTACTATACAGTGTGAATCTGAGGCCCTGTTTTGGATCTCAGCTCTTTAGAGGAGTGGTTCCCAAAATTCTGATGCCTACCAAAAGCATCTGAGAATTTTTCAAACTCTCAGTACCAATGCCAAACACATGAACAATTAAAATCATATCACTGAATGGGACACAGGCATTAGAATTTTTAAAATCTTCCAGGTGAAATCAGTGTGCAGAGGCATTTGAGGTTCACTTTCACAGAGTATTTGATGGAATATGGAAAACTTCTATATTAAAATGTGTAAACAGTTTTTAGCACAGAAAGTGTATGGAATTTTTTTTTTCATTTTGTATACTCTGATCAAAGAATTTACCATTTTTGTGTTCACTGGAATCTTATCATCCCTATATATTTTACAGGGTTACAAAACATCTCTCATTTTAAATATTACCCTAAAAGTAATTTCAGGGGAAGAAAAAGTTCTTGTGAAACTAAACTTGAACTTTTAAAAAATCATGTGGACAAGCAACTCTCAAACAAAACTGGATTAATATTTCTTGCTTACTTAACTACATGACACATTTCTTGTCCTAGTCACCTTCCTCAAAAAACCTCATGTGGAACCTAGCTATAGATAAGGATTTTTCCCTGATGGAGTTAGGGGAAAGGGACAGGCCAGAAATTTCTTTGGCAACCAATTCCTTCCATGTCCATTAGGGAGTAACTGCTTTGTTTCAAGTACAGTACACTCTTTGCAGGGAAGGCTAGATGTTATTCCAAATAAAGTGGTTCTCTCCAACCCTGTAGAAGTTCAGGAGGTCCTCTATATCTTTATAGTTGTCTGCCTCTTCCCACTGACAATGGCAGACTCTTCACCAACCCTATGTAGTGCAATGTTGGGCTAAATATAATGATGGGCTGGCTGATGTAGTCTTCTCTAATGAAAGGTATTAGATGATCTGAGAAATAACCACTACATGATGACATTCAAAATAAATGTCTTTATGGAAGAAAAGGTCAGATAGGCTGGTGACAATGTTGACAAAGCTGGAAGGAAATGGGGTATATATGAACAATTCCTACATACCAATATAATCAGCTGCCTCTTAAAATGCTAAAAGTCTGGTAGTAAAAATGAATTTTTTAATAAAAAGAAAATGAGTGTCATATATACTAGCCTAGGTTTATGTTTCTCAAAATATTTTTTCTTCTCACATTTGCAACCAAATTCAGATGAAAATACATCCACTAATAATAGGGAATTAAAAGTGAAACTTAAGTTTTACTCAAATATAAATTTCAGTTCTTACTGACAGGCAATAAAGTCATATAATACTTTATGGTAGGTACTTAGATTTTCAACTTTTTCCTATTTTCTTCTCAATGCACTGTGATATGTTTTAAACTATCTTCACCTAAATTCACTAACCTTGAGAGTCTAGTTATCCCCAACTCAGTGAATCCACTGAATGCCTCTTCATCATACAAGATTCCTCAATAAAATCCCTCGTTTCTTTCTTCTAGAATTTACCTCTGATCTGGTCTTCTAGTTCACCATAGTCACTTGGATTTCTCTGGCTCTACTTTCTGGTATTTGCAAGTTCTTTCTGAAACATTAGTTTTTGGAACTCTGCAGGATATAGTCTCAGACCTTTCTTATCTTCTTCCTCTCTACCTAGGCAGTATCTTCCATTCCTTTGACCTCTAATATCTTCTATATGTTTATAACACCTAAACGTCCCACGTTAAATCTAATGCCAGATCCAAAGGGCTAAACATAAAATTATCCATTGAGATATTTCAGCATTTCCTCATCAGTCATGTAATGGGCTTTTCAAACCTTGCTAGTCTTTAATAATTCAAACCTTAATAAGTGACCTTACCTGTTACTCAATGCCATGAGTGAAAAAACTTAGAGCAATTCTTGGTATAAAATATTTGCAGTTTTAAGAGTTTTCCATCTCTAAAAATGAAATAGTTTTACATTATGTATTTGAGCCTCCTTGAATTTTTTTCTTTTAAATGATCTCTTCTAATGAAGCTCTTAAATGCCACAGTTCCAGACTGTTTTACTTGCTAGTATAACTTCATGCCCTTGGACAGGCTTACCTCAGTGTCAACCTGCAACAAAACATTTCGACAAAAACATATCATCAATCACCTCAAGAATGTTGTTGTATGACTAGGCTGAAATCTTATAGGACTATAAAAGAAAACCATGAAAATGGAGCAATTGATTACCTAAAACGCATGCTAATAAAATAATACAGAATACAACTTTTAAAATTTCAGAGCAGTGAATTTAATAAGAAAAAGAAAAACATTACTTTAGAATTAAATGCCTGTACCTAAAATTAAAATACAAAGTTTGATTTTGCTTTTGAAATAATGTTTGTTTCATAAGTCAAGATATGCCTGAAGATTTTCATACTTTTAATTAAAAAAAAAATAGGGAAGTGTCTGTGGCTCAAGCAATTGAGCTCCCATTTACTATATGGAAGACCAAGGTTCAGTCCCTGGGACCTCCTGGTGAAAAAAAAGATGTCCCAGACCAGTATGGAGAGGCACAGGCCACTACATGGCTCAGAGAGGCAAAGGCCCTCATGCAGCACAGAGAAGCACAGGCTTCAACATGGCGAGGTGACACACACAAAGATGAAGAAGCAACCAGATAGGGAAAATGAAAGTCATTGCTGGTATTAGAATAACTATTTTAGATGATTGGGAAGTTCTGGTAATGGATATTGATTGGAGTAGCACAATATTTTGCATATGATTAATCCCACTGAATTGTATGCTGGGGAGTGGTCGAGCTGGTAAAGTTTATGTTGTGTATGTGTTTCTACAATTAATAAAAAAGAGAGAAACTAAAGAGACAATGAAAATTAAATGCAGTACACGAATTTAAAAAATTAGTACACATTCTATTTATAGGGGAATCAATAATGAAACTAGATTATTCATTCTGGGAATCCCGAATATTTTGAAGCTTATATGGTTTTAAAGTTCTTGGAACATAAGCAAAATATGACATGATCAGTAGTAAAATATGTACACTTCAAACGATAAAAATGTTTTTCTTTGAATAAATGGTTTTCAGCAAAAGTATTTCAACTTATATAGACTGCACTGATGCCCACATCCTGAGAGAATTCTGGTGGATTATAATTCCCCTTAGAAATTATGAGTAACAGTTTCTTTCTTCCTATAGATTCTCTGGAATACTTGTCCAGCACAAAATCCACAAAACATTGAAAGCTCTGGGCAAAGATATGGAGGTTGATATTGAGACTTTTAGAAGGAATTAAAGGACACAATCTGTTTTCCTTAATTACATCTCTGTGATTTATCTAATTTGAGGGTTGTGGTAAAGAAAGCATGCCCTGACTGGTTGTATCTTTTTAATTTTAACAAATCAATTTTATTGATATATATCAATAAAGCATATAATACATCCAAAGGGTACAATCAGTGGTATTTGGTATAATCACAGATTGTGCATTCATCACTTCAATCATTATTAGAGCATTTTAATTATTTCAATAATAATAAAACAGACAAACAAGATAATTCCTCACTTGTCAATCTCCCTCTGTTTCCCCTGCTGTACATAGCTCCTCTTTCTGGATATCCTTGCACAATTATTTATTTATTAAGCAGTTGTATTTTTTTGAGGTATATTCACATACCATGTGATCTATCTAAAGTGCATAATCAATAGATTTGATATAATAACAATGTTGTGCATTCATCATCACAAAAATATTTAGAATTATTTCATTATTCTAAAAAGAAAAACTCCACACCCCTTAGCATGACTTCCATAGCCCTACATAACCACCTATCAAATTTCATCTTTATAAATTGGTTTATATTTGCATTTTACATAAGTTGAATCATACAATATGGTACACAATATATTTACTTCATAGTAACACATTCATACGGTATTTGTCCTTTTCTGTCTGGCTTGCTTCATTCAACATAATGTCCTCCAGGTTCATCTATGTTGTCATATGCTTTATGATTTCTTTTTTTCTTACAGCTGTATAATATTCCATCATATGAATGCACCACAGTTTTCCTATCCATTCATTGGTTGATGGGCATCTGGGTTGTTTCCAACTTTTGGCAGTCATGAATAACATGACTATGAGTTTTGGTGTACAGAAGTCTATTTGTTTCACTGTTATCAGTTCTTCTGGCTATATACCCAGTAGTCGTATTGCAGGGTCACATGGCAAATCTATATTCAACTTCCTTAGGAACTTCCAAATATTCCTCCACAGTGGCTGTACCATTCTGCATTCCCACCAACAGTGAATGTGTTCCTATCTTTCCATTATTTAGCTATGGTGGTTAAAACAGCATGGTACCAGCATAAAGATAGACATATTGACCAATGGAATTGAATTGAGAACTCAGAAATAAACCCTTACATTTACAGTCAAGTGATATTAGACAAGGTTGTCAAACCCATCCAGCTGGATCACAACAGTTATTCAACAAATGGTTTTTGGAGAACTGTATATCCATATCTAAAAGAAAGGCAGAGGACCCCTATCTCATACTTACATAAAAATTAAGTGAAAGATGATCAAGGACCTAAGTATAAAAGGCAGACCAATGAAACTTCTAGAAGAAAATATAGGGAAATATTTTCAAGATATTGTGGAAGGTGGTGGTTTTTTAAAACCTTACACCCAAATTGAGAGCAAGGAATGAAAAATTTGATAAGTTTTTCTCAAAACTAAACACTTTGGGCTTCAAATAACTTTGTTAAGAAGGTGAAAAGGCAGCCTACTCAATGGGAGAAAAAGTTTGCAAACCATATGTATTAGTCAGCCAAAGGGGTGCTAATGCAAAGTACCAGAAATCTGTTGGCTTTTATAAAAGGTATTTATTTGGGGTAGAAGCCTACAGTCACAAGGCTATAAAGCATAAGTTACTTCCCCCACCCATGTCTTTTGCAACATGTTGGAACAAGATGGCTGCCGACATCTGCAAGGGTTCATTCTCCCTCTTCCTCTTAAGGCCCCATGGTCCCAGTTTCTTCCAATATCAGCTGTAGGCTGGGATAAGTCTCATCTCTCTCACAGGGCTCATTCCTCTCTGGACTCAGCTGCCCTGTTCTCTCCACAAGGTTAGCTGTAGACACTCAGGTAAATGGCTCATCTCTCTTGCCAGGGCCTCTGCCATGTCTAATGGAGTCTTCTCTCTTTCCTCATGTATCTGCTTCTCTGTGTATTTACTTCTGGGGGCTCCAGCATTAAATTCTAACTTTCTCCTCTGCCATGTCATTTTCTCTGTGAGTCTCCACCCATCAAAGGGTTGGGGACTCAATATCTTACTGATGTGACCCAATCAAAGCCTTAAACATTATTTAATCGAGTAAGAGTGAAACTTCTGAATCCAATCCAATCTAATATGCCCAGAGGAACAGACCAGCTCACAAACATAATCCAATATCTATTTTTGGAATTCATAAATAATATCAAACTGCTACAGCATATATTCAACAAGAGTTTGATTTCCTTGTTATATAAAGAGATTGCACTGGGAGAGGTGGCAAGATGGCATCGGCTTAGGAGGGCAACTG
>JAQZBX010082093.1:0-13577 GCA_029593785.1 Cabassous unicinctus | reverse complement strand
GGCAGCATTTTTGAAGTGCCTCTGGGGTGGGGGTGGGGGTGGGGTTGCCGGCAGCTGACTCTTCTCTGAGGAGCTCTGCCTCCCAGGCGCTGGTGCTTTTCCTCTCCTTATCCATGCTGCAAGTTGCCTCCTGAAATTGCTCTGCCGTCATTAACACCGAGGATTAGGTCAGATGAGAATGTGTTTGCAGTCTTGGATGGCAAAGGCAAAACGCTGATGCTGATTATTCCAGATCTTCTGGGCATGGCCTATTCCGTGCTCGCAGTTCTTAATCAAAGGGACAAGCGGCCGCTACGTGGCGGGTGGGCCAGGGCCACGGTTGATTCTGAGCTGGCTGCCAGGCCCAGACGGCAAATCCGGAGCACCTGCTGCCCGGTTATTCGGCACTATCATATTCCTCAAAAGAGAATGACCCATCCAATGGCAAAAACTGTGGAGCTGTTTTTTAACCCATCAGCAATGTGTTTGGGCAAAGACTGAACATTTTACTCTGGGTGTGATCAGCAAGTTTTATGTTCTGGTTGGCCATGCTGCTAAGACCACCCTTCCTTCAGCCTCCCCTCTGAAAAGCCTCTGTACTCTGCTGCTGTTACGGCAGAAGCTTTTCCCTGGAGGCAGAACTATTGGTCACTCTTCTCTGTCCCCAAGGCTCCTTAGACTTACCTCAACAGCACATCTTGCGCTGCACCATCCTTTACCTGTCTACACGTTCTGGGGTCCCCACTAGCTTGGGAACTCTTTGGAGACAGATATCATGTCCTTTTTTGCCTCTTTATTCTCTGAGCCTAAGACAGCAGCTGGCCCAGAGCAGGCACCCAATAAAGTTTTTTGTTAAAGCATCAGTGGTGGAAATGCAAGGACTAAGAGGGAATGGAGAGAAACATACCAGTCCCTACCTCTTTGTAGAAAGACCCTGGGGCTGCTGCTCCAGATGCTGTCACATTACAAGGTTACACAGTAGAACTTCATTCCCACCACTCACCTGCTCAATAACCTGCAATGACTCCCTATTGTTGCTCTCCCAAACAGTGGATGACTTTTAAGACCCAGCATCATCCAGCCCCATCCTAAGAGGCAGTCAAGATTCTTGTTCAGGGTCAGGCTTTGGTTGTCAACAGCCTGGGTTCAAATCCTCACTCTGCTGTTCATACTGGGTGATCATGGGCCAGTTACTTAGCCTCTCCAGGCAAGAGCTTTCTTACCTATTAATAGGTGAGGATTTTAAGATTTATTTTATGTCTTTATTCACACACACACAAACACACGCCACCGTTGTTTGCACTCGCTGTCTGCTCTCTGTTCGTCTTCTTTTTAGGAGGCATTGGGGACCGAATCTGGGAACTCCCATGTGGGAAGGTGGCACCCAATCACTTGAGCCACCTCCATTCCCTGCTTGTTGTGTTTCTCATTGTGTTTCCTCGCTGTGTCTCTTCTTTGTGTCATCTCACTGCGTCATCTTGTTGTGCCATCTTGTTGGGTCAGCTTGCCGTGCCAACCCGTCGAATCAGCTTGCTGTCTTGCTTGTCTTCTTTAGGAGGCACCGGGAACCGAATCCAGTGTTAGATTGTAACTTACTGACCCTGAGCTCAAGCTATGTGTCCAAACGCAGAATGCTCCGTTCCAGCCCCTGCTCTTTTCACACCCCTGCCGAACCACAGAACATTCTCTCCCCCAAAGATAAGACAGTCCTCAGAAAGTCACATCCTACACTGAGAACAGCAAGTATGGTACTTTTCCACCCCATACCTTCGTGTCCCTCTCAAACCCCACCTAATACCCCCAGTTCAAAAGGTACTCCCCAGCTCAGTCAGATGGGCTGAAGTCTCTCTTCAGACCCCTGCCATGCCGGCGATCCAATAAACTTCTCCCCCTAAATCTTGGTCTGTCTGGGAGCCTCATTGAACCAGAACCTAACACCCAGGACCTCCCATATGGTAGGCGGGTGCCCAGCTGCTTGAGCCACATCTGCTTCCCCAATAATTATTTTGAGAATTAAAAATCAGTTTTTAAAAAAATCAAGCATGGGGTCTGGCCCAGGATTGGCACTTTGAAAATAAAAAGGTGGCTATCGTTATCATCAACAAGATTTCCCAAACGGCCCTAGCACCATGTCAGGCACCCAGCAGGTGCTCAGTAAACACTTTGTTCAATGAACCGCTAGCATCTTCAACAAATACTTATTGAGCACTGTCTACACCAGGTGTGGGGGTGAGGTGGGCGTAGACATTCAAAGCTCAGTTTTTGTACCCCTCAAGAAAAGAGGCCAGCGGGCCTGCCCGCCCAGCTGCACCTTGCAGCCCTGGGAGGCAACGCCTCTGCCCATTGTTGTCCTCCCACCCCCACCCCACCCCCCACCCCCGGTGGCAGAACTGGGTCTGGCTGATCCCGAGCCATGGGTAAATGGCACACACTTGTCCCAGGCCGAGGAATGTGTTCTTATATTTATCTTTGACTCTGACTGTATCTGATGTTCTGGAAAATGACTTCTAACAATCTCGACGCACCAGTCCTGGGCCGGGTGCCAAAGGCACTGCCTAGAGGGCGCGGTTTTTCCCGGTCCAGCCTCAGGCTCTTGGCCTCCCGCAGACCCCTTTCCCCGGCCCGGAGGCGCGTGGGGCTTTGCCGCGCTGGGCGGTGGGCGCGGAAGTGGAGGCTCCATCTCAAAGAAGCTTAGGCTGAGGGGCTGCGGGAGGATTTTCTGGAGACGAGCCCACGCGCGCAGTCTCGAGAAGACGCCGCAGCGCTGCGACCCCAGGTCGCGGAGGGCGAGGCAGGGGCTTGATGGGGGTTCCCCTAGGGGTCTACCTGGGAGGGGGAACCACGAGCTTCGCACCCAGCGGCGCCGACTTTGCTGGCTGCACAGAAGCCGTGGTAGCTCGGACCGCCCCCCCGATCTTGTGGCAGAAGCTTCTAGACCCGGGGGCTGGCTCGGCAGTGTGGTCACGACGGGCCGGGGATGGGGAGGGCGCTGGCGCGTGGCTTAGGTAGCTGACTCCGAGCGCCCGGCAGGAGCCTCAGGCGAGTCGAGATTACAGTTCATGCACCCAGTCAGCTTGGCCCAAATGGTCCTCTTGGGAAATCCAGACGGCCCCTCTCGACAGTGGGGTCGCCCCCACACTGCTCCCCAGAAGAAGACGTGAAGTTCGTTTTTGGACTGAAACCCGCTTCCCAGTGGGGAGCACACTCGGTAGAGACCCCCCAAGACCTTGGGGAGGGGGGGGTCTCTTTTGCACACGACCCTCCCCAACCCCGCCCGCATAGACCCTGCTAAAAAAAGGCGCCCCTTGGTTCGCCCACCGCTCTCGCACAGTATGGAGACCTCTGTCAGGGGGTAGGGGTGGGCGCAGGTGAGACCGGCGGACCCGTGTCCGGGGCTGGGGGTGGGCGCAGATGAATACTCGCCGGGCCGCAACCATCTCTGGCTGTCACCCTCACCCCCCCCAGGCTCCCAGCATCTGGAGCCGCGTCCCCACGCCCGCCACGCGCGCGCACACACACACACACACACGCACACAGACTCACACGCTCACTCACACCCGCGCGCAGACCCCGCCCGCGGCCCCGCCCCAGCCCCTGCGGGTGCCTCCTCCCGCGCTCGCGGACCCAGCAAGCATCCCGCCCCGGGTGGCGGGAGCCGGCGGCTTCGGGCAGATTTGATTTTCCCGCAGCCGGGGCGCCCCGGAGCCGGAGCCGAGCCGAGGAGGTGGCACCCGCAGCCGCCTCCCCAGCTCCGTCGCCGCCCGCGCCAAGACCCAGCGACAGGCGGCGCAGCTCCGGGCTCCGCGCTGCCCTCGCCCCGCCACCCCCGCCGCCCGCGACCCATCAGGCGCCTTCAACCCCTCACGCCCCTCTCCGGGTCTCCTCACCCCCTCTACCTCTCCGCCGCCGTACGCCCCTCTTCCCACACCCCTCTCCACCGCGCCGCGCGCCTCGCGGGTGCCCCTCCCCGCGCCCCTCTTCGCCTGTCCCCGCTGTGTCCCCAGCCCTCTGGGCACCTTGCCCCTCTCCGCAGGGTCCCCAGCCTCCTCGGCGCGTCGCCCGCGCCCCTTCCTCCACCCGCGGCCCCCGCTCCCTCCGCCTCCCTTCCTTCTCTCACTTCCCACGCCCCCTCTCCGCGCTCCTCTCTCCTCCCCTTGTCGCCGGGCCCCGGCTCTAGAGTTGGGGGAGAGCCTGGGGCTCCAGTGGCTCCGGAGGAGGCGCGAACCGTACAGGGATTGACTAATTTGGGGTGGGGGCCCGGTGGGCGATGGAGCAAGCCGAGGACATGGCGTCGCTGGGCGAGTTCGACTCCTTAGCGGGCAGCATCCCGGCCACCAAGGTGGAGATCACCGTGTCCTGCAGGTGAGCCGCCCGCTGGCCGGGCCCCCGGCCCCGCCCCTGGACTCAAAGCCCCGCAGGCCCCGCCGCTCGGACCCTCTGCCTCCGCGCGCCCCTCTCCCATAGCGTCTTGCCTCCAGGACGCCCCCGTGCTGGTCTGCCAAGAGCCCCTAACCAGCCGCGCGGGTGGTGACAGCAGAGAGGAGAAGCTAGGCTTGGGGTCACATCCCGGAAAGTTTACACTACGGACTGTTGCTTCGAGGAGCTAGGGAGACGCAGGAACAGGGCTTTAGGCGCCGGAGTGGGAAGAGGGAGACAGTGAGGGTCTCTTCCAGGATCTTCGCACAGGCTGTCGCATCAAGCCCTCCTCAAATTGAGAAGTGAGTGATATACCCGGCTCTCTCCCAGGCGTGCCCAGCCTTTCTTCAGTGCCCTGCTTTCCTCTCTCCTCCCCCCTACTTTGCCCCAGCACTTCCTCTCAACCTTCCTCCCCCACCTACTCACCTCCCCCCACCCCTGGACCCCAGGATTCTAATTCATTCCTTCAAGCCCCAAAACAAAACCAGCTCTTGGGAAAAGGTCAGATTGACTCGTCGGTATTGAGGTGCAGATAATTAATAACAACCTAAAGCGGCACCACTAAACAACAGAAACTTGGGTCCAAATTTTTAAGCCCAAAGAGTGTGAAATTTTAGAGTCCAGCAGGGGGAGGGGGAGGAGTATTTTTATGGGCTACCACTCCCAAATCCTCGGTCATATCACACAGGCTTTGGGGGTAACTTCTCCATCTAAGAGCATGGTCTCCCCCAGGTCTCCTAGAGGAGAGAAAGGCTGCATCAAGGCAGTGAGGGGGAATTCTTTTCCTAGCCTTCCCTTGGCTGCCTGAGGTTCTCTGTGGGAGCCTGGCTGGGACTGTGAGGGGCATGGTGGCTCAGGCATAGCCCACCTTGAAGTTCTCCCAAGAGATTTCCCCCTGCCCCAAATGACGGACAGCATTTCGGGAGCCCTGGCTGTGCCCTGTCTTCCAAATCACCCACCCCCGCCTCTTCCAGGCCACCCGTTGATCAGAAGCTCCATCCATCTTTGTGACCCTCCAACCCTATCTTCTGAAGTGTGACATTGGGGAGGTTTGTGTAGGGCCCAGAGGGCCTGGGCTAGGGCATGAGAGAAGCAGGGATCCAGGGGGACTTCTGAACACTTGGGGATCGGTGGGGGTGAGGTCAGGCATAGCTGCCCCCACCTCAGCCACTGAGTCAGGCCCTCCAGGGGGGCTCCTGTGACAGCTCCTACGTGCGGCCCCCACAGGTCCCACACAGTGCTGTCAAAAGCATCTCCCAAGGCCATTTGCATCTTGCCATTACTCTGCTGGGAGACTCCTGATGGCCCATTAGCTCCAATCTCACCTCCTCAGCCATCAACAGCTGCCACAGCCAGCCCTCCCTTCTCCGGCAGGCACATCGCACATCCATGCCTGAAGGTCCCTCCCGGTCTTCAGTCATGCTTGTCTTCTTCAGAGTTGCCTCCGGATCAGTCCTGCCTCTGAGCCTCTGAACAGCCCGTTCCCCATCCAGATTTTACTCCTTCATCTCAGCCAGTTCATGTCCCCCCCATCCTGGAAAGCCCAGCCTCATGCTCACCCATGAGGCACCCAGCTTGATCCCCTAGACCCCGAGTGGCAGGGCCACTCACATACTGGGACTGAGCCTTTTAAGCCATCTTAGGTGTGTAGATTCATCCCTCCTCCCCCAAGGCAATGGTGTAAGCATTCGAGGGCTGGGAGTCTCCACTCTGACTCAGACTCAGCAGAGAGGAGACAGAGCAGATGGCACTGTGGCTTGAAATGGAGTCTCTGCACCACCACTTGGGGCAAACTTTGAACCTCGGTTTCCCCCATGTCACATGCATGACAAGGAACGATGTGTACTCATGGAGCAATCCTGTTCACATGCTTAGAACAGAGCCTGGCACGTAGTAGGCCCTTGGCAAACATGGTTGAAAGAGTTAACTTGTAGCATTAGAGGATTGTAAAACGCCTGCATGCCTCTTTATATTTGCTTGGCACCCAGTGGGTGCTTATAAGTAGCTGCTACGATGATGACCCTAAGGCAGTAGTGCTTGGCCCCTCCTGTTAGGTCTCTGGAAGTGGAGTTGTCCAAAGGAATCAGATTTCTTGCCTAAGAGGGACCTAAGGGTGCATCTGAATTCCTGGGGATGTGATGCTGGGTGTCTTTTCCCTCTCTGGAGTCTGACCCCAACCCTGCTCCTGCTCTCCAAAAGCCTGGAGATGGGGAAGTGGGTTTTGATGGGGAGGGGTGAGGAGGGAGGAGTCACTTGGAACTGAGGGGAGGAGAGAACTGATCTGGGTGAGCTTGAAATTGTAGATCTCTCTGTTTGCCTCAACCAGGTCCAACTATCCAGGTTTTAGAACAGAGAGAAGGAGGAGGAGGATGGGGAGGAAGGAATGACATGCAGAGTGGCTCTCTCTAGCATGGTCTTCATTCCCTGGTCACGGATTGATGAGGGTCAAGCCCCCTCCCCACCCCCACGGTCAGTGCCGACTGGACCCTTCGAGAGGAGGAGGCTGTGGCGTGCCCCTGCCCTGAGCGTCTGTGTGACACCTGCTGGTGTGCAGGGAGCAGCAGGACGGCAGAGGGGTTGATGGAGTGAGAGCTCCAGGGGACTCCAGGAATGGGCAGCTGGGGTTGAAGGAGCCGCTGTTTCCAGAAAGATCATGAGTTGCCATCTCTGGCCCCAGAAACGCCTGTTTCCAGTTGCCTTTCCCTTCTTCTCCTTATGAAGGTTCCTGACACTGCCTGCATCCCTGGGAGTTCCCTGCCCTGTATCTTTCTTGGATGGTCTGTTCCAGATCTTTACTAGCTGTTGCAGACCTAATCAAACTTACCTGTCCAGTGTCCTGTGCCCCAAGGACCCCATTGTTTTTCAGGTTTCTGATGCAGGGATACTGACCAGTGTATTGGTTAGAAAGAGTGATTTGCTTTTTTTTTTTTTTTTTACCAACTGGAAACCTTTCCACTAGGGCAGAGACCTGCTAGAGAAGCAGTGCCTAGGTTTGAGAGCCCAGATCCACATGGTGGGGCTCCCAAGACCCGTGGGGAAGAGTGGGGGAGAGGGGAGGGGACCCAGGGGCAGGCTGGAATCTCTCAAGCACTGCCCTCTCCCCACCAGCTGGAATGGGGCTGGTGGGGCAGCTCTTGCCTCTGCCCTGAAAATGTCATTTTCCGCTGTCTGTTCAGCTTGGCATTTTGCTGCCCTGGGCCTCTCAGAAGGGGTGTGAGACAGTGGCTCTGAGCGTTTTCTTTTGACCAGCAGCCAGAGGGTGGTGCTGGAGAGGGAGGGGCCTGGGGGCAGTGTGGCAGCTGTCAAAGCCAGGGCGAGGATAAAGAGGTCCATTGAATATGCCAAAGCACTCACAGTTTAGTGGCGCCACTGAGGAGGGGAGGTAGGTATAATAACAGCAGCAGTTATTTATTTATTTTTTTTAATTTTTTTTTTTTAGAAGGTACCAGGGATTGAACCCGGGACCTTGTATATGGGAAGCACGTGCTCAACCAGCTGAGCTACTTCTGCTCCCCCAGTGGCAGTTAGTGCTTACTTTAGGCTAGGCAGCTTTACATCTGTGTATCAGGCTGAACCATATATTCGACTGTTTTTGACCTTTTACTAAAATAGCAATATTATATGGTTCAAAACAATGCCCCTATATTACCTCACGGTTTCTGTACATGGGAAGGCCAGGCACGGCGGCGTGGGGTCTCTGCTCAGGTTCTCACCTGGCTGAACTCAGGGAGCTGGCTGGGGCTGCAGTTCATCCCAGCCTAGGGCTGAATCTGCCAAGCTCATTCAGGTTGTTGCCAGAATTCAGTTGCCTGAGGGCATATGAGTGAGGTTTTCTTGTTGGCTATTGGCCGGGGGTTACTCTCAGTTCCTAGAGGCTGCCTTCAGGTCCTGGCCACGTGGCACTCTCACGACTTGCCAGCTTGCTTCTTCAAAGCCAGGAGAATCTCTTTTCCAGCCCTCGCCGTCTGCTGGGACAGAGTTCATCTACAGAGTAACAGAAGTCCCGGTAATCTCAGGCACGAGTATCCGAGCACCTTTGCCATATAATGTAACCTAATAGTCACGGGCCCACTGGCGCACGAGGGAAGGGGATTATGCTGGACGGGTACCCCAGGGGGGTGGGACCACGGGGGGCCATCTGAGAGTTCTGCCTACCACAGTTATCTTTTTAATCTCACAACAAGGTGGATAGTAGTATTTTTCCTTTTTTTTTGCTGATTAGGAAATCAAGGCTCAGAGCCTTTGAGGGTCGTGCCCAAGGTTACACAGCTAGTACGTTTTGGAGGGGGAATCCAAATTCAGTTTCCTCAGACTTCAAAGCCTTGAGGACTTCTTGAGGTTGAGAGCCAGGATCTCCATGGGGATCAAGGCAGGGGCCTCGGCACCAACCATGGCGGGCATGACCGAAAGGGTAGGTGCTCTCTCCCTAGGGTTGGAAGAGGCCGTCCTTGCTCACGGATGCTCCTGGTTCTGGGAGGTGGACCCAGAAATCCCTGGGGAGCAGAGAACAGAGTTAGGGTCAAGGGTGACAGCCAGCCTTCCATGGAATCCAGTCCATATGGGGAGCCACCATCCGTCCCCTACCCCCAGCCCGCAGTCTTTACTGCCAGAACCCATGGCCGTCATCAGAGTGACCTCGCATGGAAGGAGGTGGTAGGGAGGATGAGGGGGGAAGCTCTGGGGCATGGAGGAGTGGGATTCAGTTAGAAATATTTCAGCTGTCGTACCAGGAAATCTGACTGCTGGTGGTTTAAACCCACAGACATTTATTTTTCTCAGAACACAATGGGTCTGAAAGTAGGTAATCTCAGGGCTGGTTTGTCAGCTCACTTTGCCATCAAAGACTTAGCCATCTTTCCAGTTTGCCATCTTCTAAACAGTGGGCCCCGTTGTCAGAAGCTGGCCAAGCCTGCTCCAGGAAACACAACCATATTCAAAGACAGGAAACCAGAGGTAGGGCTAAAGTCCGTCTCTTAGAAAGGTTCTTTTTTTTTTTAATTTCTGGAAAGCATAATCCCTTCCAAAATCTTTCAGCAGACTTCCTCTTCTATTTCAATGGCTAAAGTTGCATTCCATGCCCACCCCTAGACCGGGGACAGGGTCCTACCTCTCCTGACTTCAGGGGCTCCCCAGGAGATATCTGAACCAATTTGGGCTTCTGTTAACAGGAAGAGAGTAGAGGATGCTTGCTGGGTGGGCAGCCATGGCATCTGCCACAAGGGGACTTTCCAAATGGCCCTAGGGGTTAACTGAACTAGCTGGGGCTGGAAGGGACCTAGGTTTTGGCATCTCAGAGAACTGGCTCCTCAGATTTTCTTGCAGTCAGCAGACAGCCACCATTAGGTGACTGGGGACAGATTCTCCAAGTGCAGCTCAGCTGGACCCCTGTCTACCTCTCTTCCTGCCGGTTTCCCATAAAATACAAGAAAGCCTCCCACTTGCTGTGATTTCAGAGTGCTGTATGGTACCTCTGTCCCCTAACGTCTGACCCTATTGAAGATCCTAGGTGGGAGCCTGAAAGTCAATGCAGTTCCTGGCTTACCTTATCCAAGGCTTGGCCAGGTCATTTAACTTCTCCAAGTCTGTCTCCCTTCCTTAAAATGGGGGAAAATACTGGTCCTGTCTACATCCTGTAGGATTGTTATGAAGACAAAAGAGAAGATGTCTGTGAAGTTCTTTGTAAATTGAAATGTATTAAGTAAGCTTGATAATGATGACAATGATAATACTACCAGTTACCGAACACTTACTGACATATTCATTCATTTGATCATTGATATTGATCTTCATGTGCTTTTGAGTCTTTTCTGTGCCAGGCTGAGAGCCAAAGGATGAGAAAGCCAGCTATGGGAGGATCTGAAGAAAGGGTGATTCCGGTAGGGAGAAAGAAAGTGTAAGTCTCTGTGGCAGGAAAAGACCTTGGTATGCTTGTAGAACTGCAGGGAGGCCAGTGTGGCTGAGCAGTGTTATCGATGGGGGGAATGGAAGAGAATGAGATTGTTTTCGTTTCCTGGCTGCTGAAGCAAATACCATGCAATGGTTCGGCTTAACCAACTGGAATTTATTGGCTCATAGTTTTGAGTCTAGAAGTCCCAAATCGCAGTGTCATCGAGGTGATGCTTTCTCCCAGAAGACTGTGGCATTCTGGGGCTGGTTTCCATTGCTCCCTGGTCCTTGGCTTTTCTGTCACATGGCAATGCACATGGCAGCCTCTTCTGGCTTCTCTGTTCCATTGACCTCCAGCTTCTGGCTGCTCCCTCTAGCTTTTTCTCTCTGTGTGTGACTTTCCATATAAGGCCTTCCGCAATAAGATTAAGACCCATCCTGATTTCCTGGTTCAGCTGGGCCACACCTTCAATGAAGTAACCTCATCTAAAGGTCCTACCCACAGGAATGGATTAGTTTGGGAACATGTTTTTCTGGGGTACATAGCTCTAAACCACCACAGGGTCAGAGAGGAAATGGAGGGTACACATGATGGCCTTGTGGCCCGTGCTAAGGAATTTGATTTATTATTCCAATAGCAGTTGGTGGGGGTTGGGGAGGAAGGCACTTAAACAGGAGTGACTGATCTGATTGGCCTTTTGCATTTTTTTCTCTAGTTACTATGAATAGAATGGCTTGGGGGTGGGGGGTGGGGGGAGAATTGGAGCATGTTGCTTGGCAGGAGCCACTGCAGCGTCCAGGTGAGAAGGTGGTAGCTGGGGAAGAGTGGGCAGATCCACTCTTTTTTTCTATGTTTTTGAAGTGGCAATCTTTTAAGATTTGTGGATGGATGGGACAGGAGAGGGTGGGGTGTAAGGGAAAGGGAGGAATCCAGAATGCACCCTATATTTCTGTTTTAAGCAATTGGCTTCATAACTACCCCCGCCCCCAAGACAGTTATGTGACCCTGTGCAGCTTGTCCAGGGTCACAGAATTCCTGTGTGCCCATATGGGGATTCCAGCTTGGAGGCATCTGATGCCAGAGTCTATGCTTTCTTCCCTTGGTCATGCGGCCATGGGAGGGACAATTATTACGATAATTAATAATAATAAAAATGCAAATAGCCCCAGGAAGGAGAGCTCTTTAAGCCATGTGAAAATTGCTTTTTAGACCTTGGCGAGCTTGCTTGGCAGGGAGACAGTGCGTGCGGGCAAGGAACGGGATCTGAAAGGGGAGATGGGTGAGTGCCAGGGGCTGGGTGCCAGGCCCCTCTCCTTCCCAGCTCCCTCCCTGCCTTCTGTGTGTTAAGACCAGGAGCAGGGCCGGAGAAGAACCCACCAGTTCTTCTGTTCAGTCGTGAGCAGCCCAGGAGCAGTGCTGATGAGACTGGGAGCAGGAAGCTGGGGAGTGGGGTGGATGACAATGTGAGAAGCACTGCCGGCCTGCACTGGGGCTCTGGAGACCCGGTTTTGGTACTGCAAGTGCTCCCCCTGACGCCTCCAAATGAGTTCAGGCTTCAGAGTTCAAATCTCAGTGTGTGGGAGTGGATGTGGCTTGAGCGGTTGAGCGCCTGCTTCCCACATGGGTGGTCCTGGGTTCGGTTCCCGGTGCCTCCTAAAAACAAACACAAGCAACAAGAAAACAAACAAAAAATCCAACTCAGGGGAGCTGATGTGGTTCAGGGGTTGAGTGACGACTTCCCACTTAGGAGGTCCCGGGCCCCAGTACCTCAAAAAAAAATTTTTTTTTCAGTGTGCTCCTTGACAAGGCACAGCACTTAATCCCTCACAGCCTCAGCTGCCTTTCCTGTAAAATGGGGGTGATATCTTAGCTCCTGGCATTGATATGTGGGGTAAATAGTGTACCCCGCAAAAGATTTATTCAGAATAGATTCTTAATTAATGTCATCCTCCCCCCACCTTTGCCCACATCCGGGGGCTTAGCCAGATGTTTGGTGTTGAGTTGTTCCATAGAGAAATGGGGAGTTGCTGGCAGACCCCTCAGGCCCCAGGGTTTCTGTGGGACCCCTCTGGATCCCATTTCTACCTGGCATTGGCTGGCCCGTCCCGAGTCTGCTCACCTCAAGGAAGGCTGCAGCCAGAGGGGCAGAGCGCATGCGGGTGCTGGAGGCTCCACTCCAGCTGGGCGTTGGGGAGCAGGAAGAAAGAACGCAGGGCACCCCATCCCAGGAGTTCATGCTCCACAGGCCTTTATTGAGCACTTACTGTATGCTGGGCACACTGAATTGCAGCTTACCATGTGCCAGACACTGTTTTTAACTGCTTTGCAAATATAAACTCTCTTCTCAGAAAACCCCTGGGAAGGGGGGTACTATTATTTCCCCCACTTTACAGGTGGAAATAGAGGGGGTACTGAGGCACAGAGAGGTTAAGTGACTTGGTCAAACAGTGAAGGGCAGAGCTGGGTTTGGGACCCAGCAAGGAAGCTCTACGTCTGTGCCCTCAACATCCCTACCTCCCTCCTTCACCAGAGGTTGGAGGGATGCCTCGGGCGGGTTGTTGGGAAGAAGATAAACCATCTTTCTTAACCTTTTTGGTCCCATGAACCTCTTTTTTTTTTCTTTTCTTTTTTTTTTTTTTTTAGGCCAGTAGAAAGAATTTATTGGGAAATGGAAAGAGAACAGAGCTTGCTGAGAAATGAGAGAGAAAGATGGAAATACACACCAAGATTTGGTGCAGGCAGAGAGAGCCTCATGAACCTCTTTGGTAATCTGATAAAAGCTCTCTGAAAGAATGCATCTGTTATGTACCAATGTATCACATTTAGCTTAGTTTCAGGGGGTCCAGGGACCCCACTGAGGACTCCTAGTCCAGGAAAGGTGGGTGAGTGCTCTTAACGTGTTCCCTTCTGTGCTGCCAAGGGAGGCACAAGGAAAAAAGCCTGCAGCCAGAGATGGGTGTCCAGTTTACCTGTGCAGCTTCTATGGGCTTTGATTAGTCAGAGCTGGGGATGTGTGATGGCCAGTCACACCTAGTATCTCAGCTCCTCCAGGGCAAATGTGTCTCCCCTCAGACTGGGGCTCCCTGAGGGCAGGGCTGTGTCTCCCCTCAGACTGGGGCTCCATGAGGGCAGGGCTGTGTCTCCTCTCAGAATGGGGTTCCCTGAGGGCAGGGCTGTGTCTCCTCTCAGACTGGAGCTCCTGGGGCAGGGCTGTGTCTCCCCTCAGGCTGGGGCTCCCTGAGGGCAGGGCTGTGTCTCCCCTCAGGCTGGGGCTCCCTGAGGGCAGGGCTGTGTC
>JAQZBX010082092.1:0-13579 GCA_029593785.1 Cabassous unicinctus | reverse complement strand
TTTATAGTGCTAAAGGGGAAAAATGTTCACATAGACCCATTGAATTTAAGTTGTGTTCTCCACTTTACCACTGCAAGAAAAAATTACTTCCACCTGATACAGGAACATGACATTAATGTTCCTTGCTTTTTTTCCATCTTTACAACCCCACTGCTCCAGAGGTAAGTCATTATGAGATTAGGTGTTTTTCAATGCATAATAGGAGAATTAATAATACAAATGACTCATACCTATTGAGTTGTTTCTACGTGAAAAGTAAGGTGGTAGCCCCTGACTTGTAAATCTCATAAATTTGTGAGTGGTGTGCCATTATTATCACCTGTGTGTTATAGATGCTGTATTGCAATAGAGTTGCCTCAGACACAGTAAGTGAACGAGTCTGGTTTTGAATCAAGTGATTCTGATTTGAGATCACTTACCCTTAGTGAAAATAATATATGGTATTAGAATTAGATAAAGCTGTTTTCTTTCAGGAACTGATCTAGGATGGAAAGTGACTTAGAAGAAAAGAAACTATTTCTACCTGGAGCTTGGGAGAGTATATTGTGATAAACATGTAAGAAACTCCAGAATGCCATTGGTTACAAAATTATCAGAGTAGATGGTGAACATTTTGATATTGCTATTAGCCTTAAATTAGAACTTTTAAAATATTCTCTGTGATATACTTAAAATATTGCAATTAATTTTTAAAATTTTTATTTCGTGGTTGAAATTGTCTTCACCAAATATAATCTTACCTAAGAATAGACTATATTGGCTTTCAAAGTTGATTTGGTTTTCATCATGCCCCAGATAGTCTACTACTAAATATCTAAATTATTTGAAGGAGAAATAAGGCAGAAGAGATAGGAAAAAGCAAGTCACAAAGCAAAGCACAGCAGAGAAAAACCCTGGATAAATCTTGGGAAGAGTAAACTTTTGCTCATATCTGGGTGTTGCTCATATACGTGTTGCCAGATATAAGAGACAATATTTATGCATTTTATAGATCTTAGGGTAGAAGAGACATATTCAAATGATCAATGCTAAGAATCAAGAATATTTTTCACTCTATTTTCTTTATTTCCCATGATTCAGAACCATATTTGATTCATCATCTCTCTATTTCTTAGTGTATATATCAGAGGGTTGAGCATGGGGCAATGATAGGATAAAAAGAGCAGAACTTTTCTTCTGGTGTAGCAGTTTGGCATTATTTATGAATTCCAAAAATAAATATTGGATTATGTTTGTAAACTGGTCTCTTCCTCTTGATTGGCCAATGTGAGTAGGGCAAAGGACAGAGTTGGAGCTCTGATGTTGAGTTTTGAGCTGGAGCCCAGGAAGTGAATACACAGGATAAGAACACAGATGACTAGAGAGATCTCTTAGACATGACAGAATCCCTGGAGAGACAGAGCCATTCACCTGATAGTCTACACTCTCTCTTGTGGAGAGAGACAAAGCCTAGAGAAACTCATAGCCTACAGCTGACCTTGTGGAGATAGCAAAGGAGCTGATCCTGGAGACAAGCAAGCACTGGGAAGAGAGGAAACCAGGAAGCCTGAACTCTCATGGACATCAGCAGCCATCTTGCTTCATCACATGACAATAGACTTTGGTGAGGGGAGTAACATATGCTTTATGGTCTGATAAATGTTGTCTTCTACTCCAAATAAATATCCTTTAGAAAAGTCAACAGATTTCTGGTATTTTGCATTAGTACCCCTTTGGCTGAATAATAAATCTGGTAAAGAAGTAAGCTGGTCAAATATAAATGAAGAGTAAAGGAGCAAAAAAAGGACTGTCGCAGTGATATAGAAACTGCACATGGAAAGAGCTTTGTGGTGATTCTCCACAGAGGAGGACCTGACAGTGTATAAGATCACAGCATAAGATATCAACAAGATGACAAAAGTCACCAGACCCATCAGGCCTGAATTAGCAATGACCAAGATGTCAATTCTGCTTGTGTCAGCACAGGCCAGTTTCAGAAAAGGACACACATCAGAGAAGTAGTGATCTATCTCATTGGAGCCACAGTAGGGTAAGAAAATGGAGAGGAGAATTGGCCAAAAGAATGCAGGAATCCCCCAGTACAGGAAGCAGCAATCATGATGTTACACCTCCACTGGCTCTGTATGGTGGTATAATGCAGGGGCTTGCAGATGGCCAAATAGTGGTCATAAGCCATTTCTGTAAGGATGAAGACATCAATACCTCCAAGGAAGTATATGGGAAAGAGCTGTGTCATGCAGCCTTTATAGGAAATGGCCTTCTTTTCTTCCAGGAAGTCCGTGACAAGCTTAGGGATCACAGTGGTAGTATAGCAAAAGTTTGAAAATAAGAGGTAAGTCAGAAAAAAATACCTAAGCTGGTTAATAAGTTGACTGCAGGTGATAAAAACCAGGATGAGCAGATTTCCTGTCAAAATTGCAATATAACAAAGTAAAAGTAGCCAAAAACTGAGAACTTCTACTTCCTTTACCTGAGAAATTCCTAAAAGAATAAATTCTATGACATTATTTTCCATGATCCAGAGCAGTTTGTAACCAACTGAAATTAAATGAATAATGAATTCTTAAGAGATATTCTTTAATATAGTGATGCATATCATTCCTTGCACGGGGAAGATTATGATGGAAAAATGGTTCATGAGTCAAAGAAAACATAATTTTTCTCTTTTCTTCGAGAAGACTTTCTTGAAAAGCTATTTGTCCCTTTCTTGAAAACATTAACTATTGGAAAAATGTTAGGTTACTGAGAGGAGAACTAACATTGTGCAATAAATAAATTGTATTTATATAACCATTATTTCAGCATGCTTTATCAAGTATCAGCTGGGTATTATGCCCAAATAGAATTACAAAATTTCTTCTTTAAATAAAAAAAAATTAAATCTCACTTTTCTGGTCTCACTGTTATTTAGTAAAACCCCCATAAATGATGCAGAGTGAAAATAGGAAAAAAAAATCATATACCAATATGTGCTATGTGCTATGTTGGCATTATTATATGTGAGAAACTTCCTGCTCAATATTCTATGTGCAAAGGCTATAAATAGAAAAACTAGCAAATGTATTTGGAATTTGGAAACATTTTATACATATTATAATCAGTTATGCTTTCCTTGTGTTTTGTTTCCTTACTTTTAAAAATCAAATTAACTTTCCTCTGGGCTTGGTTCTAATTTTATCAAACATTGATAAGATTGAATCTGGGCATATTTCACTGACAGCCACATATATGTGATGTATATGTACTTGATGCCTTATGCTTCACCCAGAAATAAGTTTACCAGAATGAAGGCTATATATTTTTGAGAGTGATATGATTTATCCATAGCATTGTTGTACAGATTAAATAAGGTAACAAATGTAAAATACTTTGCAGATTTCTAGTAATTTTCAACTTTTAGAATTGTTTTACTTATTATATGAATGTTAACCGAGTCTTGTAACTACAGCAGCTAGACATGACACCTTGTCACTGCCAGTTTCTCCTTATCATTCAAGTTGGTTTTCCAACTCTGGTGAAAATATATATTCCAAGTACCTGATTTTAACTATCATGACAATTTCTTCACTTTTGTAAAATAGGAAAAATCATCATGGGTGAACAATTCAGTTTTGCCAGTACCTAGAACAAATTCCTAGAATACTGAATTCCAGTTGGGGAACTTAGATTATAAACTTATAAAGATATTTTTAATTGTTTGGAATGGTATGGAAGGTCCATTTTCTAATTTTACAAATGAAGAATTATATTTCATAGTCAACTAAAGGAATAACAAGAGAAGTTGGCTATCTCTATTCTTCAACAAATTATCATCTCAGGCATAAGAAAAACAAATATTTACAAAAGTACCACACTAGTGCAAGGTGTTAATAATAAGGAACTGCATGTTCCTTATTTTTACTCTCTTCTTGTCACTATTATAAAGTTATATAATACCACCTCTAATAATGTTTCTCTGGTAAGAAATGTTATGCCTTAACAGATAAATAGCTTTCTACTGGTATAATTTCTAGAATCATTGATAAGCTAAGAAAGAACTATTTGTAAACAAGCTTTTAATCCATTCCTTCAAATCACACTGTAATTTCTCAACATGAACCTCTTAGTATATAAGATATTTTATATTAATTATTTATAATTTCAACATCAAGATATTTGAAATTTATTTTCAAAACTGTAAGTCCTCTCCAATTTTACATGAACATGATATAAAACATGAACCTCTTAGTATACAAGATATTTTATATTAATTATTTATAATTTCAACATCAAGATATTTGAAATTTATTTTCAAAGCTGTAAGTCCTCTCCCATTTTTACTTTCAGTAGAATTAAAATCATTCAAAATTGTTCACATAAAGCTCTTGACATAAAGTAGAACTTTCTGAGATAAAATCCATCCAGAGTATGATAGCATCAAGTGCCACACAATGTCCTTTTGGTATCCTTTCTACTGAATAGTGAAGGAGGGATATCCATAGTGGTACATTAACTATCTAATTCATTTAACAATTTTACTTTAGAATTTTAAAATTATTCCCAGAAATTTAAAAAATAATAATGCTCTATTATAACTTATTCCAAAATTATATTCCTATGTGTTAGTGAAAAAATTTCTGTTACATTTTTAATTGCAATGTTTCTTTTCTTCACCATTAAATTGATTCATGAGCTTGATCCCTTAACTTAAGATTTCTCAGCTCTTTTTCCCTCTCCAATATCTGAGTCTGCCTGATTGAACCCACTGAATCTCTGTGAGATTCTTTATCATGTAATAAACCAAATCGCATTTGAAAAAGACAATTTAAATGCTACTATGTTAAGGCTGTCTTTATGTACTGAAAGTGGAAAATAAAGGGAATAATTGAGAATTATCAGGAATATAAACACATGCATATTTTAACACAGGCTATTTTTGATAAATTATTGGTTAAAAAATATTGTAATCACATAAATACACTGACTCCAGTTTATTCGGGGGATGGACTCCAGTTTACAAATGGAGGATATTAATTTACTTTTAATCTGATATAAATTCCATATGGTGTGCACTCTAAAAGTGTATTCTATGATTCTGAATCACTTAAAATATTACTTTCCCTATTTTCAAGTATATCTATAAAATGTCAAGAAAGTATTACCCTTATATGTCTATAAGATTCATTTAATATCTCACATTTACATAAATAGTTATATTATGCCTCATCAACACCCATCATTTAAAACAATAAGCTATTTGAAAAACAAAGTAAAACATTATCTCCTTCATCTGGCCATACTACTTCCTAAGGAGATGATTTTAATATCTCACTTTTTTGCAATTCAGTTTAACCATAAGTAAATTGAGGTAGCTAAATTAGATGATCTTTAAGGGCCTTTTCCACGCCTGACCCAATAAGTGATTTTGAGGTAAGTTCTAAGAATGCAGCAGCTGGGTGTTATATTTTTTCCAAGCACTACAGAATAAATTCACAATTACTGCCTCCAGTCATTGTCTCTCTCTTATCTCCTTTAGCATCCTGGATACTAAAGATGTCCAATTACACAATCACTGCAAATATGAAAATCACAAAGCCTCCAGACCCTCTCCCTTTCATTGCTACCTTAAGTTCCTTAAACAGTGCTCCTTTTATGTAATCCACAGACTCAGAAATCTCCAGTAAACACTGAGTTTAATCAGTATGCATTTAATCTTTGTTTAGGCTTAAGATTCCTTATGGCTCTCTGCTACAGTGGAGCCACACATTCACCATTCCCAATCAGGTCTTGCTTAATTCATCACAGTCTGTTCAACTCCTACGATTTCTAGATAGATTTCACTAATTACTGCAGCCCAACAAGCAATGAATACTCAGACCTCCTGGGTCTTTTGACATTTAGAATTGACTATATTATTTATTTATTTTTATGCACTTCTTAAATACTTTAGCTTATCTCTCTAAGGGTATTTTAACTTGGTGAGTGTTAGGGCTGGAGTTGCATATTCTCTCTGAAGTGGACATAATGGAAACAAAGTAAAACAAAACTCTATGTTCTTCAGATTTGTGTTGAATCTTAGGTCTCTGAGTTTCAAGAATTTCTTGTACCCTTCTCTGGAATATAAATCACTCATCTTCTGCTTTATTTCCTCTCCACTTTTCAAAAATCATCAAAAAAGGATTATTATTGTCCTTCTTTGAATTCACTTATAAAAATGACACAGTAAGTATAAATTACCATACATGGATTCTATAAAAATATAAAGCCACAAGAGATGCTCTATATTATCAAGTTGAAGGAGTAATAGTTTCAACAATTGACTGCATTTCTATTACTAAATTATGGCTAGAGTTTTCCAATAAATATTATTCAAGACACAAAAAAAGCATTGTAACTATTTTAATAATAAATACCAATGTTACATTTCTTTTTTAAATGTATGTTTTATTTATCTTTAAAAGATACTTAGATTATGTAAAATGTTAGATAAAAAAATATAAGGTATTTCCATATACCCCACTCCCCACACCTCCCACTTTTCCCCTCATTAACAACTTCTTTCATTAGTGTGGCATATTCATTGCAATTGATGGACACATTTTGGAACATTGTTAATAAGTATGGATTATAGTTTACACTGTAGTTTACACTCTCTCCCACTCAATTCTGTAGGTTATGGCAGGATATATAATGGCCTATATCTGTCATTGCAATGTCATTCAGGTCAATTCTAAGTCCTGAAAATGCCCCCATATTACACCTCTTTTTCCTTCTCCCTCACTTCAGCCCCTCTAGGGGCCACTGTCTCCACATCAATGATATAGTTTCTTCTATTGCTAGAATCACAATAAGTGTATAGCAGAATACCAGTAAGTCCACTTTAGTCCATATTTTATTCCCCAATCCTGAGGATTCTCAGATAGTGAATAAGAATGTTACATTGATGGGCCCTTGATATTGACAACTATGCTTATGAGCCTTTTGCTTTTGAATTTGCAACTTAGCCTAGTGTTGTAGGGTGCCTAAGAGTTACCTCCTGAGAGCTTCCTTGTTGCTCAAATGAGGCCTCTTTCTAAGCCAAACTCAGCATATAAATACATTACCTTCCCTCCAGTTAGGGACATGACTCCGAGGAATAAGCCTCCCTGGCACTGAGGGATTACTACCAAGCACTTGCTGGAGATACAACTGGAAAAAGACCTTGACTAAAAGAGGGAATGAGTAAAGACAAGTGAGTTTATATGGCTAAGAGACTTCAAAGTGAGTTGAGAGGTCATCAGAGAGGTAATGCTTATGCACTTCTCAGCAGAATCTCATAGACAGCCAAAGTAGGTACTACCCCAAACAGTGGGTCTCCTGAGGGCTCCAGAGGCACCCAGGTCCTACAGCCATGGCAGATAGCTCCAGAGCTTTGTGCCTTGCCTGTGGGCCCTACTTTGGAGATTGTGCTCCTGAGTGTGACAGAGTTGAACTCAGTTACGACTTCTCTCCGCATGCCTCTTCCATCATTTTTATTTGACCCTATAGTTGATGCTGGAGTTTCTGGGTGTACATACAAGAGACTTGAATCTCTGGGCTTTCCATGTGCCAGCTGGACCTTGAGCCTCCACAGAGTTGCAACACTTACTCTCCAGTTAATTGGACTCACCCAGGACAACTAACAAGGTGGTGAGGATAGACAACCACCACACCAAGGAAGAGAGGGTGTCTACAACTGCAAGCAAGAGAGTCCTATCCATCAGCCATATGAGCTCAAAGTCCCCTCTCATTTATATTTATTTTTGATCATGGACTGTGATTAGTTGAAGACTGCTTAAATAAAACTTAATAGGTGTTCAGTGTCCAATTCTCTAAGTGCTTTATTTAAATCTAAGATATATGCAATAAGCCACTGCTTCATAGAATCAAAATCAACAGATAAATTCAATAAATATGTATTATTAAATCTCAGTATGTAAACAGTTCAGCAGAATCCGGAAGGTGGCACTTACCTACACAATAAGAAAAGGTTTCAGTTTTTACTATATAAAATTCTAGGGCCTTTTCCCAATTTTATTTCAATTTTCAAGAAGTCTATCCTCAACATTCATGTTGGCATATATTCTTTATTAATGCTCACATTGTATATTTATTACAGTTCCTAGGGAAAATGAATACAAAGATAATACATGATTCCTATTTGATTTCCAAACAGGTTTAACTAAGAGATATTTAACATGGCAGAAATTTAATCCAGTACTTCTGTGAGTTTGTAAATTCTCATCAGGATAATTTGACCAAGGTGAAGCTGAACTTTATTTTTAAAACTTTGTTCAAAGGCCTAATAATATTAATATAAATCAAATCATCTTTTTTTCCCTTGTGTATCTGGAAACTAAGATAAGACCAGTTTCCATTTTGTTGGAGAAATAATTGTGTGAAATTCTCTTGGCCTGGAAAGAAAGGACATAATGCCTAGCCAGAGGAGAGAAAAACAGTAGAAAGAATAATCAACTCTGAATTGTAGGCAAATGGGAAACACTAGTGTTGCCTCACTTTATCTTTTGAGAAGGATGCTGGCTATACCAGCATGAGTCCCCAAGTCTAATAAAAACTTTAAAGAGTGAACACAATTTTTTTCCTCAGACTGTAGCCAGAATGCATTTTCTAACACACAAGATGTATTTTATTATTTCATACAACCCTCATTGATTCCACATTCTTTCTTGATGAACTCCTTAGCATGGCATTGAGGTTTGGCTCCTGTTTTAGTTTGCTGAGAGTTGCTGGAAGCAATATACTAGAAATGGTTTGGCATTTACAATGGAAATTTATTAGCTTAAAAGTGTACTGTTCTGACGCTCTGAAAGAGTCCAAATCAATGCGTCATCAGAAATGCTGCATCACTGAAGTCTGCTACAGGCAATCCTGGACTCCTTCCATGTGGCAAGGCAAATGGAAGCATCTGCTTCTCTTTTGGGTTTTGTTGCTTCAGCTTCTGGCTACTCCATCTGTGGGTTCTCTCTCCTGGGTTCCTCTCTGAGCTCCTCCATTCCTTCTCTCCATCTCTGTGCATTTTCTCTGTGTTTCTGCTGCTTTCAGTTGTGAGTTTCTAAAGGACCTAGCAAAAGGACCAAGACCCACCCTGGGTCATACCTCCCTGAAGTAATCCAATCAAAGGATCCCACCCCCACAGGAATGGATTAACTTTAAGACCATGATCTTCTCTGGAATCCACAAAATGCTTCAAACTGTCAGTTTCCATTTAGGTCTCTATGTTTATTTTCACTGCATCCTTTTTTTCCCTGCAACATGTTCTAATCATGTAGATGAAGCTTACTAACAACACCATGGCCCTTTAACTAGAACATTGGACTTGATTCTCCTTTTGACTTCTTCAGCCTTGCTTCTTCATTTTACCAATTTCTTCTTGCTTTAGGACTATACATTCATTTCATCGGCTCCAGGACAGGAAAATATTCCTAATTCCTTCCTCATGCTAGCCTAGCCTGTGTGTCTTATCAGTCCTAAGTGACCTCATTAGCCCTTTATGCATCATTATTATTGAATGTATTACACTGTATTAAAATCACATGCATGTTTCTTTTTGTTCCACTAAACAATAAGATTTATAGGGAATGGATTTTCTTTAATTCATATGTTCTTCTTATAACTATTGCAATGCAATAGCTACATTGCAATAATAATCACTCAAGTTGTATTTGCTGAAAGCATGTAATTCACCTTTCAACCTGCTACAGATATTTAAATTTAAAATGTATTAAATGGAACAATTGTGGGCTCACTTCAGTGTCAGTGTTTATTTGTTTTGTTGTTGTTTGAGCATCAACTTTGCATATTCTTCTTAAAATTGATTACTGTGGAAGTTACTAAACCCACACAAATCAGGCCAAGTTCAATAGTAATAGATGGAAAAGGCAAAAATAAAAAATTAATAAGTGAGTTGCTCCAGGAATATAGTAATTTACCATCTTTGAACATTTGTGTCCTTATCTTTGAAAGAAAGAGTGATGAAATGAACCATCATCAAGTATATTAAACCAATTAACTGCTTTCAATTTGTGTCTGTTACTTTTTAATTCAATAGGATCTTCATTTAATTTATGGTATCACCCTTCCACTTAGGAGCAATTCTATTTCTACCACCTGTAAGAGAAATATTTATGCTCTCAACTACTAATTTGGAGTGGGATTTTGTACTCCTGGATTATAAAGTCTTAAATGTTTACCAATTGACATGAAATTTAGCTGAGAAAAAGAAATCAATTGATTTTTATTCAATTTGGCAATATTGGTGGAAAATAAAGTCAACAATTTTTTCTCATGATGTCAAACTAGCATAATTTTTTTAAAAAATATGCCATGTATGTGGCCAGAAAGAACACTGGACTGGGGTTTAAATATCTGGGTTCCATTTGTCAACTTCAGATATCAACAAAACATTTGAATTTGGTTTACTCATTTGTAATATTTTTAATACCATTGGAAATTATGACAAAATGAAGGAAGTTCCTGAAGAAATTGAGCATTGGATTGAGTGTTCTGTATGTAAGATTAATGATTCATAACTGAAACTATCTAAATAAGCACACTGGGATTCGGGAAGAGTTATATGGTTAAACAGTTGAGCACAGTTGAAATTAACCGAAGGTCACTTTTCCCATGATATCATTTGCTCCCAGCCACTTTTCAATATTTCCAAAGCAAGCTGTATTGGGATTCTTGTAAAGAGCTCATTGAGAAATAAAGTCTTGGTGATTTTGTACCCAATCAGTAACCTATTTTCAGTTCTATAATAAGATTTCATTCTCTTTGTGATTTCTGAACTATGTTGATTTGCAATATATTGAGCAACAACAATAAGTGCTCCCAGCCCAGCAAGAAGGAAAAAAAAAAATAGCTTAAGCTATTGTAAATTTCCAATAGCAAATGAACACTCTCATTGTCTGGGCCAGTCGACTCCCATTGTACCCAGGGAGTCAATAAACCAAATTCAAGTCCTTGCAAAGAGACATTAACAATGTTTCTTTCCTTTGGAGAGCCAGTTTGATAAATTTTAATTCCCCACACAATGTGACAGGTTGTTCTGTGCATCCCAAGGAAACAAATGGATAAAACTGGGGGTTCTCAAGTAGACAGAGTGGAATTTTAGCCATTTCTAGTTGATTTTCATCTCTTGTCCTCTGTGATTTAAGACAATTTTGCAATCCTAACTGGGAGTTAAATATACAGGTCCATTCAACAGTAGCAGCTATTAGTACCCCAGAGATACTGTAATTGACAACAGCTGTAAACAGCATGGCATGCAACACACATATCATATGTGTTTTTTCTTTTCTTGACAAGTTCAGTCTGAATAACTTATTTCTGCCTAGCATAGTGTCATGAGTCTGCATTTACTTCATTTGTAAATTTTTTTATATTTTTATTTAATACATTCAGAAATGCTTTGAGAATTAAATGCTATCAAAGGTTTGTAGTTAAAATATAAATAGCACACAGTTTTCCAAAATGTAAAATATAAATGCAAACAATGTGTGATTTATATATCAATGTAAATATGCATACCTGATTTTTAAATAAATATCATATCTTTACATCTTTCTATATCACAATCTTTAACTATCTCTCTATATCTATATCATCTATCTAAAGCCTTCTATCTGCCTATCCTCTCTCTTTCTCTTTTATCAATCATCATCTCTCTTGATCTAAATCCATGCATCCCTTCACCCTTCCTCCAACAGTGGGATCAAGAGGAGTTTTCTGCACTGGAACTTAGGTACCACTATGCCAGATACCCTTTCTATATGATAAAAGAGAGCCACAGAGGCCCACATCCCCTTTCTCCTTAATTCTCTCAATCTTCCAATGAAATCCAAGAAGACTAATCTCATTGCGTATTTTTAAAATTGAGATAATTAATGTATAATTTATGCAGATCTTAAATGTTTACTTCGAAGGGTTGTGACAATTATATAAGCCTGTATAATGGATTTACCCTCTTACCAGCTGTGTCCCATTTGAAAAATTTTAGCCATTCCTGTCAAGTGAGTGTTGTATCTAATTAGGATGTTAATTTGAATTTTGCTACTGATTAATGATTATGGACATTTTTTCATGTGCTTATTGACCATTCATATATCTTCCATCTGCTAAAATCTTTTGGGATTTTTAACTAGATTATTTGTCTCATTCTTGAATTGTTAGTCTTATTTTGATATTCTAGATAAAAGTATTCATTCAGATATGTCTTGAGAATATTTTCCCCAGTCTATTACTTGCCTTTTTACATCAACTCTGAATTATATTGTACATAAAATAAACTGAACCAGTTTAAAGTGTACAATTTGAGAAACTTTGACAAATTTATAAACATATAAATTCACCTCCACAGTCAAGATACAGAACATTTTCATTTTTCCCAAAAGTTTCTTCAGGCCCCTTTTCAGTACATCCCTCTTTCTACCCCTAGCTTTAGGGAAATTCAAATCTGCTTTCTATCCCTACACAAAAAGTGGAACAGAATTTTTAATATAAATAATTATTAATACACTAGGGAAAGGAGTAACAAAAGATCAGTTAGTAAGAGGAATCTAACCAATATAGGAATAGCAAATACAAAGAGCAGCCACTACTCATGAGGCTGAGATAGAGTCTGGAAAAAGAGGCCCCTCCTCCCAGGGATGAAAGCCAGTTCTTGACTGAGAGGCATAGCTGTGATGCAGTGAATGGCAGAAAAGACTCTGCAGTTCTGTGCTAGAGAAACATGCTGAGAATCCTCTCTTTAGGGTGCTGGGAAAAGTTTTTCATGTGGAGGTGTCTCATTAAACACAGTCTGCTTCAAAATTGATCATGGGGAAATGTCAAGGTCAGCTGCTGCCTGATTTAACATCTAACAGCTGTTTTGGTTTCCTCCCTGTTAAAACAAATACCATGCATTAGGTTGGCTAAAACATTGGGAATTTATTTTCCATGGGTTTGAAGCTAGGAGAAATCCAAAATCAAGGAGTCATCAAGCAATGCTTTATGTGGCATTCTGGTGATGGCTGCCACCTATCTTTGTCCCTTGGTTTTTATTTAATATGGCAGTGCACATGGCAGTCTCTCCTGTATTTTCCTTTCTCTTCCAGGTTCCATTGACTTTTAGCTTCTGGCTGTTCCCTGTGCTTTCTCTGCTGAGACCTTCTCTATAATGCCTCCAGGGTTAGGAATAAGTTCCATCCTAATTGAGGTGGGCCATATCTTAAATGAAGAAACCTCATCAAAAGTTCCTATTTACAATGCCTGTAGCATATATGGCTTTGCATTTTCCCACAACCCTTCTAATTCTTTCCCTGTAACATCAGCATTTCATTTCTTAATATTTACATACCAAGCCATGAGAATTAATGTTTTGTTAGCTCATGACTGATAAGTAAGATTTCCATGCTTAGACTTCTCTCCTGGAAACTCTACAATAATCTGATCTGTGAACTGCTTGACCACCTTTGTATCAGTAGATCCCTTACATAATTACTGTAAAGATGTAACTTCAGCTTCAGCCCTACTAACAAACATTGTAAATGCTCATTTTATGTAGTTACTATGAAAGTGTGAC
>JAQZBX010082091.1:0-13589 GCA_029593785.1 Cabassous unicinctus | reverse complement strand
TTATGTAAATTGTACAGTTTGGTGTCTTTTATGATATTTTTCTACCTGTACATTTCAGAGCACTCTAACTGGATTCATTTTACAGAATAAGTGATATTAAAAATTATCTCAAGTGTTATAAAAGACCAATATTTATAGAATAAGTAAATGAATTTATAAGTTAGAGACAATAAAAAAATCTATATCCACAGTCAGAAATTTCAATGATTGACCCTACGTTTATTTAAATTTTATTATTTTTCATCCAGGTTACATTCTTACATTGTCATTCAATTCTTGGAATTGACTATTTCTAATTAAATGGAAACAATTTTTTTTTTTTAAATTTCTCCCCCTCTCCCCCTGCTGTTTGCACTCGCTGTCTGCTCTCTGTGTCCATTCGCTGTGTGTTCTTCTGTGTCTGCTTGTCTTCTCTTTAGGCGGCACTGGCAACTGATCCTGGGGCCTTCCGGAGTGGAGAGAGGCACTGAATCTTTTGCGCCATCTCAGCTCCCTGCTCTGCCTCGTCTCCTATTGTCTCTCTTCTGTGTCTTTTTTTGTTGCGTCATCCTGCTGCGCCAGCCCTCCACACGGGCCAGCACTTCCCTGGGGGCCAGCACTCCCCTGGGGGCCAGCACTCCGCGTGGGCCAGCTCTCCACACTGGCCAGCTTGCTTTTCACCAGGAGACCCCTGGTGAAAATCGAACCCTGGCAATCGAACCCTGGACCTCCTATATGGTAGACAGGAGCCCAATCTCTTGAGCCACATCCGCTTCCCTCTCTCTTATAAGGACACTTGTGATGGGATTTAGGGCCCTCCTGGATAATGCAGGGTAATCTCTCGATGTCAGGATCCTTCATTTAGTGATGTCTGCAAAGACCCTTTTAGCCTTAGAAGGCAGCATTCATAGGTTCTTGGGGAGGCCATCGTTCAGCCTATTATACCCAGGAATCTATGTTTCTAACAGATGTGTCGTGTGGTCCTCCAGGGTCACTGTGAGATGCTGTACTCAGAAGGATAGGCCCATGGAAGCCCACCCGCTCTAACTGGAGACCAGCCCAAGGACCTGTGAAAGCATCACATGTCTGAGCTCACTGCGGCCCCCTCCCCATTCCCTGGCAGAATCTTCCAGTCTTTGCCTCTGGGACTGGGACTGTCTGAAAATTGCGAGGTCTCAGAAGCAGCAGTTAGATTAGCAAAGGCCTTAGTGTTGGTATAGTCTCTGTGTCCTAATACGCTTGTGGCATGGTCGTTAAGAGGGCCAGTTCACATGTGAGAACATGGCCTGGAGCCAGCCCCTTGCTGAGCAGTAACAGGGCAAGGGCTTTGGAGGTAGTTGGAATGAGCTGGGGGTCAAGGAGCTTCTGCAAGATGAAAAAGGTGGAGCTGTGTTTATGTCTGTCCTTTCCCCAAATCCGTAAACAGCCGATGCCCAGGAGAAACACACATCTGTGAAGCTTCTGTGGCCTTCTGCCCTCAAGAGCATGAGCCCAGGCCCCTGGCATTCTCCAGTCTGGCCTCTCTCATCTGGACAGACCTGGTGGTCTCCAGTGTACCAGGTCCATCTGCTGTTCCCATCAAGGGTCCCAATCACAGAGTGCAAGATGTCCTTCTCAGGGAGTTAAAGCACCACGTGTCTCAGTCCCCACCCCCCACCCCTTCATGTTCCCATCCTTCCCAGAAGATCTGCAGGAGGGTGGCCTTGTCTAGGCAAGCTTCCACTCACCAGGACACCACCCACTAAAAGCCACCTACAGCCAGACTTTCCCCATGGTGGCTGACCTGCAAGAGGTACCTAGTGATGGTGGAGCAGACAGCAGGGACAGCCCCTTCCTGGAAGCTTTCTCTAGTGCACTGAGAACACTGAGACGGGCTCTGGTGCTTTGGTATTCAGAGGAGGGTGTCAGGATGCTGAGGGGCCCTTAACATGCTATGAGAATGGCTGAGGGAACTTAGGTGAGATGGGAAGACCCAGGGCAGGCCAGGGATGGGGGGGCGGGAGGCAGCTCCTGGCCTGAAGTGTCTCAGGGGCTGCACCTGGGAAGAGCGTGTGTGGGGCCCTGTGAAGCCACAGGGCACAATGGTGGGAAGATAGAGAGGCATCGGCCAGACAAGATCCCAGCCGTCCAGAGCTGCAGCACACTCCCCCCCGCCAGGTGTTCAGGAGGTGGGCTCCGCAGCAGGCTGACCTGTGCAACAGTGTACCCACTGTGTGGTCTCGGCCATGTTACCTAACCTCCCTGAACCCCAATTTCCTCATCTGTAAAGAGGGCACAAAAGTAGTATTTACCTTAGGATTAAATCAGATCATCTACTTAGTGCAGCACCTGGAACTGAGGAGGACTGTTTTTATCACACAAGCTGGGTTGGGTGGGGGTGAAACCACTCAATAACTTCCTTTTTCTCACCCTGCTGCCTTCAAACCTGCTCTCCCACTCACTGAGGTGACATCTCCGCTCCAGCCCATAGGGTATTATTGAATGATCTCGTTCTCTCCTATCAAATCCACACTGTTACAGTGGGTAATTCCGACCTCTCACCTTCTCTCTCAGTTTCCTCTCTGCTGCCTTCCTCTTCTGCAACTTCCACTCCCTCAGCGCTGCCTCTGCTCCTCCGGAGTTGGCTGGGGGTGCTGGTGGTGGGAGGGCGAGGGTCTGCGTGTCCGGGTCTTACTCCATTGTGGCCATTGCCACCTCCATTGGTGCCTTCTGTAGGGCAGATGCCCGGTGCTCTTCTTTCTCAGAGGCTTTTGTGCCCTCTTTGGAGAGTGCCCTGGGGACTTCCTGCTGACCATTCCCGGGAGGGAGCCGCAGGACCTCTGGTTGACCACTTGCCGCTCCCAGCTTCTCGGCCCCCCTTTCTGGTGCTGCCTCCCATGCTGACTTCTTGCGGGAGCTTTCTCACCCTGGCAGCCAGGCCTTGCACGAGGACCTTGCATGGGGACCCAGCGGTGACATCCACAGAAAACCCTCGGGAGTTTTGCCCTGCTAAACTCTGCTAGTGTTGACAGCACCCCAGCTGCCCCCTCTTCTCACTGTGGCGTGGGGGCGGCTCCGAGGCTCTCACCTCTAGACTTCTCCAGGAGAGAACAAGCGACCTCTCCCTGCATCCTTAAACCTCAGGGGACACATATGTCTGAACGATTCTCTTGAAATCCCCGTTTCTTCAGGTGGCAGGTGTGTTTAATAAAGTGAATGCACGGCTGCATCCTGGAGGTGCTAGTGAGGGCAGCAGCTGACTGCCGGCCACGGCTTGGCAAGCCCTGTCTCAGAGGAGCACCCCAGCGCAGTAGCAGAGCAGCCTTACACAGTGCTCAGCATGATTCTGAGGGCTATCCAGTAGCAACCCGCCAACATTCACAACAGTCCTGTGATATGGACCTGTTTTATTGTCCCCATCTGACAGATGAGAACATTAGGCACAGAGAGCTTAATAATTTGCCCAAACTTTCACAACTCTTAAACACCACAGTAGGATTCGTACCCAGGTAGTCTGGCACCAAAATCTGTACTCCTGCACTTCTCTTTAGAATGTATTTGGGGTAATTTCACCTACTCTTCTAGCTTTGGGACTGCAGCAGAAATGGAGACAATGGGAAAAGTCTACCTTAACATCGGCAGTGGAGCGCCTAGACCGTGCTTAATAAACATTAGTTGTTATTATGCAGAGCCCGTTGTTGCCGCTGCGAGTCTTGCTAGATGTGAGCTCCTGCACCCTGGTGGAGTTGGGTGCGCTTTCAGAGGAACTGCGGCGCCATGTGGGAGCTTGGGCGGGGTGGCCTTCAGACTCTCCCACCCTGAGATTCAGTGATTTTATTGCCCAGCGAGCAAGTGAAACACACACATCCACACACACAAGCTCACACACGTGCACAGCCACACATATATTTGTGCATGTGCACACACACGGCCCTGTCCCAAGCCCTGTTGGTAGACGACACTGAGTGCTCAGGCAGAGGACTGGTACTGGCTTTGGCCAGAGGGCTTGGGGACACAGTTAGGGCAAGAGGAGGAGCATGGTCATGGGGTTCAGACTGTGCCAAAGTACGTTTGCTCATGACACATATGGGTCCGGTGGCAGGGCCGAGGGAAGCCGACTTGCTGCAGCCTGACCTGAGTGTGCTTGGGAGCAGGCCCGAGAAGCCATGCGTCTGGTGGGCTATTTACAACTTGCCCCACTGCGGTCACCCCCACAGCCTTCAGTCTCACTCCCTGCCTCCGTCGCTGACATTTATTCACCTCCTCCATCTATATGGCTTTGAGTTAGGCGCTGAGTAGTCAGGAACAAACAGGATGTGGCTCTGCCCTGAGGAGCTCACACGGTAGTGGGGAGGGGAACAGACAGCCTAACCTACAACACAAAGTGGTGGCTCTAAGGCAGAAAAAGTGCCATGGGATGGAAGGAGATGGAGAGGTGCCAAGAACTTAACTGAGAGCATAGTGGTTAGATTTTGGAACGAGATGCTCTAGTAGCATGTACTAGTTTTGTGACCTTACGCAGTATGCGTAATCTACTTAATACTCTAGGGTTACAAAGATTAAACAAGATAATATAGAAAAGGTCTTACTTAAATGCCTCATCATCATCATTTTGCGCAGAGCTATCCAAGGTCACCAATGACCAGGGTTCTGGGGATCTCTTTCATGAATGTCCTTCTGCCCTAAAGGCCAGGTGAGAAGTGGAGGGGGGTGGCTGCTCTCAGCAGTCCTGGCCGGCACGTGAGCCCCCCTGATGTGCTTATGGGCAGGCCTTTCTCTGGGTGCTACAGATCGATCCGACCCTGGTGAAGGTTGGACTTGCTGGTTTCCAAGGTTACTTCCAAATGGGAGAGTCTAGGATTCACCCACGCGCGGGAGACATTTACCTAGGAAAGCCCATAGGAACGATTTGAAAGTTTCTAGGCGCTCCATTCCTCCTCCCACACCTTGGGCTCTGTGGATCCCCCTCCGGAGGGCTCCCCACAGCTCAGAGCCTTCAGCCTTTGGCCTTTGTTCATGCAAACAGTGAAAACTGGAGAGAGATTTGTTTATGTAAATGCCGTGGGCATTTCCCTGTGGAGATGGATGCTCTGAAGTTCTGGCCCAGGACGCTGAGGCTTTGTAGGGCTGACAAGGAAAGTCTAAGCCATCCTTAGCCTGAGGAGGTGCCAATTACGCGGATGCTGACGGGAACAGAGGGCGGAACAGAGGGCGGCAACGCCAAGAGGAAATTGGTTATCAGATTGCTGGCTGGGAGGTCCCAGCACCTGGCTGGCACCTGGCTGGCACCTGGCTGCCAGCCCCGCCCTCGTTATACCTGTGGCAGGTTTTAGGGATGTTCAGAACTTTATGGGGAACCCTCCCTCTGTGGAGACAGAAAACATCTGTTGTGGCTTTAAACAAGCCAACTCCTTGATTTCACGGAGCCTATTCCTTTCAGCTTCTAGACACACTGTTGGGCTCTGCAGCTTATAGGAAGTGATTGTCCAACCCACTCCTGTTCCTTCGTGCTATTCCCTCTCCCGGTGCCCAGTACCTGACAACTGCACTGACCTTGGAGCATCTGTCACTTAAGACAGTGCTGGAGCATAGGAAACCTCACAGCAGTCTCTTCTGACAATTGTGTAGTGCAAAAGGGTGGGGTTTGGGGTTAGCTGGGTGACCCAAAGCAATGGCTGAGCCTCACTGGGTCTCAGTTTGCTCGTTTATAAAATGGGGGAAATAATGAGACATATCTTCAGTACGCCCTTAGGCAAGGGTCGTGTGCTTTAGAACAGCTCTTCTCAACCTGAACAGCTCTTTTCAACCTTTAATGTGCAGGTGAGTCACCTAGAGATTGTGTTAAGGGTGGGGCCTGAGAGTCTGCATTTCCAACAAGCTCCCCTGAGATGCTAGTCCACGGGCCACACTTTGAGTAGCCAGGCTTTAAGTTTTTGTGTTTTTTATTTTTTGGCAGGTGTGTGGGGAGATTTAAAGGTTTACTTTCAAAGGGCAAATCATGTAGACATTTTAACTAGAAATCCAACAGAGTTACTCGAACACTCATCAGTATCATCTGAGTCTTCTCTCAATGAAGAAAGATGGTCTGATATTTTATTCATATACATCCTTTTTTAGCTGCATTGTCATCTACAATTTCTTGTGGACAGATTAATTTTATAATTTTTATATTTTTTCTGCGAAATCAAGAATTTCAGACCCCAATTTTTCCTCCATGGTCACGATAATGTCCACTTGGTCCAAATCATCTAAGCCCGGGTCTTCCATAAAGTGGGAGTTTACTGAGAGCTTTTCTGGGTCAATCTTATCATAGAGTTTCAAGACATAAAGAATATGGTCCTTGATTCTCTCTAATGTCAAAGGGGGCAGGTCGCTATCCTAGTGGCACAACCGTGTAACTCTGCCTAGACCCCGAGTGAGCCCCAAGACCAACTGGAGCTACTGGCCTCGTCTGCACCCGTGGGGGACCGAGGCCATTTTAACCATCTTTTTGCCATGTTGACCTTCTTTACGTGTGCACTGCAGTGGCATTGATTACATTTACTATTTTGTGCTACCACCACTGCCATCCATTACTAAAACTTTTTCATCATTCAAAACAGAAACTCTGTACACATTAAGCAATGACTCCCCACCCAGCTCCTGGTAGCCTCTACCCTACTTTCTGTCTCTTGGAGAATTTTTATGAGGATTAAATAGATGTATATACTTAAAAGTGGCTAGAAGTTGGGGAGTGGGTGTAGCTCAGTCGTTGAGTGCCTGCTTTGCAGGTACGAGGTCCTGGGTTCAATCCCTGGTACCTCCTTTAAAAAAAAGTGGCTAGAAGAGTGCTTCGTGCATAGTGGATGCTCAACAGATGCCAGTCCTCTCTCCCCCTCTCCCCAGAAGCGTTAGATAAAGACCCAGTGGAGGAGAAGAGTTCACACGAAACTATAGGACCACAGAATGGTGCAGCTGGAATGACCGTGAAGTGTTGAGAAGGGTTCTCCAAGGGGGCTCCACATCCAAACCACCCGGTAGCACTTAAACAAATACACCTTCCCCAGGCATCACCTGGAAACATCCTGAACTAGAATATCTTGGTGTGGACCCCTGGAGTTGTTAGTGGTTTTGTTGTTGTTTTTTAAGCATCCTAAGTGCTTTTGATGCCATTTATTTGGAATTACTGAAACTAATTTGGGAATTACTGAACTAGTCCCAATGCTTGTTTCAGAAATGAGGAAACTAAGGCCCAAGGAGGTGCAGTGACAGTCCTAGGTCATACCACGAGTTTGTTCAGTTGTTCATTCATACAAGATATCTTCACTGGATACTGCTGTGTGCCAGGCACCATGCTGCGTTCTGGGGGATTCACTGGTGAGAAATCTGGCCCAGATCCCTGCTCTTACAGAGCTCATGGTCTGTGGGGACCTAGGCATGAGACGAGGATCAAGTATCTAGAGTGGACAATTACACATGATGATAAATACTTTCCATCCTATGCAAAGTAGAGGGTGTGAGTGATGGCAGAGGGTCCCAGAGCACCTGACTTAGATTGGGGAATCTGGGAAGGCTCCTCTGAGGAGGTGGCCTTTCAGGTGACAACTGAAGGGTGAGCAGGAAAGAGCCAGGTGGCGAGCAGGCAAAGCCAGGAGAGGAGCGTGGCCCGACTGAGGCCCCGAGCGGGTGCCAGCTGTACCTAAGCGGGCGAGGGCAGGGGTGCTGATGGAGGCTGAGAGGTGGGCTGCGGCCAGACCACGCGGGGCCCTCGGCGCTGGTGACCGTGCGAGAGGCCGCGGGCCGCGGCAGGCAGCAGCCTCCCTCCTCACCAGTCTCTGCTGTCGCCCCACAGCTTCCGGGGCCCGGTCGCCCCGCCTTCAGGCAGGCCTCGTCTAACTAGCTGTCCCCGGCTCTGTCCACAGCAAACGGGCCCCATCAGCGCCACCTTGGTGATGACACGCCCCATCAAAGGGCCCCGGGACCTCCAGCTGGACTTGGAAATGATCACTGTGAACACCGTCATCAACTTCAGAGGCAGCTCCGTGATCCGACTGCGGATATACGTGTCGCAGTTCCCATTCTGAGCCCGAGCGGGAGCCGCCGCGCCGCCTCTCACAGCACCAAGGGACAGGAGGAGGAGAGAAAGGAGAGAGGGACTGGCAGCCAGACAGACGTTAGGCCTTTCCTGCTGAGCACTGCCCTGAGGAGTCCGCCCCCACGTCCCGACCCCCGCTGCGTTTCTGTAGACCTGTCCCTCTGAAGGACGCGCTGCCCCCGTTCCTATGAGGCAGTCGTGGAAAAGGCGTGTCATTGGCACTCTGCTGTGCGACCGTTGGTGGTTTTTCAAGGCCTTCGGTTTATTTTCAGATCTTTCAAAGAAAATAATGTGGCTTTGCTGGGGTTTGAGTCTATGTTCAAAGACTGTGAGCAGCAGCTTCTCGCCTCTTCCCCTCCTCCTCCTTTCTGTGTCCAGCTGTGTGGCTGCTTTGCAAAGGCCCAGATTGCTCGTGGGGGAATGCTGGGTGTAGCTAGTTTGCTTCTTGCATGTACAGAAAAGCCTATGGAAACAAACCACAGCAGGATCTAAGGGTTTTTAAAGAGTCTATTGCAAAACCATGTCTGGTATTTTCAGCCATAAAAGAAGTTTTAGTTGCCTTTAAAATTAGTATTACTGTTTAATCCTTTCTTGTTCATTTGAGTTTTTTTTTTTTTTTTTTTTTAAATAAGTGGTAGAATTCCTTCCAAAGGCCTTCGGATACATGTTATGCTCTGTCTTTCCAAACCCAGTCTCCTCTCCGTTTTAGCCCAATGTTTTCTTGGAGGACCCCTTTATCATGCTTTCTTTAGAATTTTTACCCAACTGGGTTGGAAGGCAGAGCTCTCCAAACTGATTAAATATTTGAAGAGATCTCGTGTTTGGTTCATTTTGACATTGTAGATGATTCAGCAATTGGGGTTGACTCTGGTTCTATTTAAACCTGGTTATTGTGTGGTGGCTTGGAAGAGTCTCTGGAGAGCTGAATCACTCAGGCAAACTGATGAGGGGCAGGGCAGGAAGAGGGGGCGGCAGAGAAATTAGGGGGAAGCAGCTACCCCGAATTATATTTCATTCCATCATAAAACAACTAACAATCCCTTTATTGTGTGGATTATCTCCAGGGACTCTTCCAGAACTGGAAAATATTCAAGTTACTTTAAACCAGTGGTCCCCAATCCTTTCTTAAAACTGGAGCTTTTAAGAAAAAACTCATTCCCCGGGACTCACCTCACAGAGATTCTGATTTAGTTGGTTTGAAGTAGGGCCTGGGATTTGGCAGTTTTTAAATCTCTGATGAACAGCTGGGGTTGAGAACCCATTGTTATAGACCCTATATAGAGAGGGGGACACATGTGGCCCCAGCTCTGGCCACCTTGGCCTCAACATCTTTTCAGTTGGTTCCAAGAGAACCAACAGTGTAAGTCAAAGGTTGGGGAATAGGTGGAGGTAGCTGCCCAATGGCCCATCTCAGGAATCACCCACGGCCTTCAGAAGGAGACGGTGCGCTGGTGGGCACCACCCGAAGGCCGAGGTTGAGTCTCTGATATAGATCTGTAGATGCTCTTATTCTACTCAGAGATAATATTTATTAAAGACCTACTGTGTGCCAGGCACTGTGCCTTGGACTCCAGTGGTTAGTAGGGGTTTCATAGATTCTTAAGACTGGGTTCCTCTGAGATGGGAAATAGCATGATCAGCTCCCTGCATCATGCAAGCAGCTGGAGACCTGCCTCCCTCACCCGGAGAACACTGCTCATACCCACACCACACACCTAACCTTGTGGCTGTCTGTGGTAGTTTTTCCAGACCATTTCTAATTGTGCTTCTTCGTTCAGGTTCATGTGACGTTAACAACAGCATCAACGACAAATGCCTCAGAATGCCCCGGTTTCAGAGCTGGGAAGAGAAACAGTGCTTTCCCACAGACTCGCCAGCATGTGGGCCCAGCTCAGCTCTCCTCAGAGCCAAGAGGAGAAGGTCACCCCTGAGCCTGGGGCTCCCCTTGTGTGGAGTCAGGCAAGCTCAAGGCTTCTGTGAGCCCTGCACCAAGTTGCCTGCCAATCACCGACTCCCTGGCTCAGCACAACGCAAGGATAAGGTTTCCCTTTCGCTTCTGGAAAAGAAGAACGGGAAGCTTTGTCTTGGTGTTTTGAGGGCCCATTGGTTTCAGAGGTGCCACATTTGGAACGAGACTCAAGTCTCTAGGGCTTGCGTTTTATTTGTTCATGTCAAAATGTGGCTTCCTGCTTCTAAGAAAAAAGGCACAGAGAGATTCGTAAAATCAGGCTCGAAAGGCGTCTTGGACCTCCGACTGCGCTTTCCAGACATGCTCTGAGGAGTTCAGTGTAAGTGAATCAGAAGCATGTGCCATCAATTTCCCTGAAAATACACTTGGGTCTAAAAATTAAGGGGAAAACGGCTTGGGGCAAAGTGTGTCCTGTAAGGCAAACATAAAACATTTGGGAAACAGTTCTGGAGACTCCCAGAACCCAAAGATCTGTTTGCTTTACCCACCCTTTGGGAATAGTCAGATGTTGTTATGGTCACAAGACTGAGGATAAGCCTGTTCTTTGAATATCAGCATTGTGCTCCGCCACGGAGTCTTGACCCTGAGATGCCTGGGCTTTCCATACCTGAAATGAGCCCTTCTCTGTTCTGCTCCATCTGGTCCTGAAGAATGCAGGGTTGTGGTGGTGCTGGATTAAGAGCTGGGTCACCTGCTAAAGTCCTTGTGTGACCACTTAATCTGCTGGGTTCAACAGGGATGAAAACATCCATTCAGTTCCTTCTAATTATAAACTTTTGTGATTCCTTGAAATGTACTTTGGGGATGACAGCCAGCATTTCCATTAAACTGCAATTTTAGAGTTTCACAGTCGTTTGCCAATCACAACACTTTCTAATTGGCACAAAATCCACCTGCCTGATGCCTCAGGCTTGGGTAACATAGAAATTTTCTTAAGTAATAGTCTTGGCCGTTGGGTGTTATTTTCGCAGATGGTGAAAACATTTAAGAAGGTTTGATTACTTCATTTTCAGTGGTTTAAATGTATTTTTGTGGCCTGGGTGTTTACTGTAATGAGCACAAATTGTTCCTCTTGAGCCAAGAGGGTCACCCAGGAGAGATGACAAAGGAGCCGTTTTTCTTCACTCCCCTCTCACCAGATGAAACCCTGCCTGTGCATGGTCTGTGTCTCGGCGGGGTGGGGGGCAGACTTCGGTTGAGCACTCACCCACCACACTTAGGCTGAGCCAGTTGCTGAATTCAGGGAGATGAACAAAACAGACACAGCCCACAGAGCGTGCGTGTTATCCAAGGGCTTATGCAGCCTAGGAGACACAACTGGAATACAACATCACAGGAGCATTTCAGAATTTAACAATTATTAAGACACCTCTATTTCATACAACAAAAATTCCTGTGCACATCCATGGACATGTTTAAAATTTTCAATAGGATGCCTCTGTTTAAAATTGTTAAATGCATTTAAAGGAAGCACAAAATCAGTGTTAGGTGAAATTTTTCTTTCTTTTCGATACAATTTGTATGTACTTTGAAATGCAGTATTTTCTTGCCTGGGGAAAAGAAGTGAACATTTAGAAAGGCTGTTCCTTATTTTGGAGTTGGTCAGTGCTCATCAACTACAAGCAAATGTACAGATTGTTCCTTGTGTTGAGATTTTTTGTTCTCAACTTACTAAGGCCCTTCACTTAACAGATGGCTATCTTCATTAGAATCCTTGAGTGACCAGAAGTATTTTGTTGTTGTTTTTTAAATAACAAAGAGGCTTCAGGACAAAGGAGTGCATAGAGGCAAGATTGATCACTTTAGCAGTTTTTGTTGTGATGGTAGCCTCCAGTTAGAATCTTTGACTTACTAATGGTTCCTAGTAATGAGCTTAGCCAGCAGCCAGCAGTGAAATAAATCATTGGGGTGAGAAAACAGGTGTCAACACAGGAATGAGCAATTACTTTTAAATTTTTATTATTTATTTTTTTTATTTTATTTCCTTAACAATTTTTTAAAAATCTAGGGCTGATTGTTGGTGTCCTTTCATAGAGGAGAATTATATGTTGACAGGCAGTGACTGCTTTTTTCAGCTTGGAATGTTCTTGAGCAATAATGTGAAAGGAAGGCAGGAGTAAATTGTGTAATAGATGAAGAGGTCAAGGTCATTAATGATACTTACTTATCAAGATTTGGGTTAGAGAGTCATTGAATAGCTTGATTCCATTTAAAAGTGGACTTTGGGAAAGATTATTTTGGTTTCAACCTACTTCATTTTCTAATTCTTACTTTTTTCACCTACCACTCAGAATGCATTCAGTGTTGCAAAATGGGTTTGAGTCACAAGATAACTACTATAATTTAAAATAGGTGCCTTAAGTTCTTCTGAATTTTAGTGTACGATCCATTCATAATTTTTTCCTAAAGAAGAGCGTAGATTGCTGTTACATTTAAGAATAGTCTTCATCCTCTGCTCTTAAAAACTTTGACCAAAAAAGCCATCATTGAAACTGAGCTGTGGTCTTTGCAAACACCTTTACAGTAATCAGTGATCCTGTGGTCTTTTTTTTTTCTTTCTTTTTGGGTCTAGCGCCACATTTAAAAAGATCCCATGGATTTTTATGTAACATTTATGTAATCTAAAACGTTTTTAAAAATAAAAAAATAAAATAAATAATAAAAACATCCCGTGGAGATTTTTCTCCCAACCCTGGCGTTTCCACATGGCTACCTCGTCAGTCTTCCTGAGAAGCAGCCCAGTGGGCCAACAGCACTGCTGCCTTTTCATATTTAGGTGAGTTATTGAAATCGCTATCGACTTTCAGTGAAACTATGGTTAATAAAGGGGATGCTTTCCGTTCATTTGGGAAGAGCTGGACTCCCTTGCTTCCTGCTTTTTTTTTTTTTTTTGCTGTTGGAACTCTGGAATTTATTAACATCTTAAAGCCTCTGTACCATTTAAAGAAAACACTGGTGGCATCATTTTTCATCATAAAAGCCAGGATTTTTCACAAATAGGTTGTGAAGAGCTCCCACATGCACTGCAAGAGTTCTGGAACAACCAGGCACACCGAAAAGGAGGGGTTGCCTCATTTGGAGTAACGGCAGGAGTGGGGCCATTGGAGTGAACTGAGGGGCTGGCCTGGAAGGAGGGGAAGTAGCTCCTTCCAGCTGACACTGAACCAAGGCTGCCCCTGCTCTTCACATGCAAGTCCCCATGCTGCGTGCTTCCATCTCATGAAATCTCCTCGAGGCTGCTCTTGGACTTAATTTTCACCACATTTCCCTCGGTGCTGTCCCACGTCGGTATTTGTTCTTCAGTGACCTGCGGTGGGAAAGGAGAGGAGGGAGTTCGAATCCTTGGTAATACCTGCGTCACTTCTGAGTAAGGACATCATCTTGGGAGCATCCTTGGCTTTCCACCGTTTCCTCCTCTTATTTCTTCCCCTCCCCACCCCCCCCACCCCTTTCCTTCTCTGCACTGCTTCCTGCACCTGGTCTCATCCGAAAGTTGGAAGGAGGTGGTCAGGGATAGGTCCTGTCCAGTGATAGCAAAGCTGGGTCCCAGGGACAAAATACAAAGCTATTTATGCTTTTTTTTTTTTT
>JAQZBX010082090.1:0-13585 GCA_029593785.1 Cabassous unicinctus | reverse complement strand
CTTAATGTAATAAACCACTTAAATTTATTTTCTAGGATGCTAAACAATTGTACCAGTACCATTATTAAAAAATCAGTTATTTTGCCACTTACCTACAATGCCTTGACTTTCATGTTTTCATATGATCATGAACCTTTTTCTAGGTTCTCTTTTCTATGCTGTTGGTCATTATTATCTATCCATGTATGAATTCCACACTCTATCTTTTACTTTGGATTTATAATAATTCAACATCATGTATATATATATATCCACGTCATTCTTTTACTTCAGACATGTATCATTTATTTGTGGTCATTCTGTTTTGCCACGTATATTTAGAATTAGTTTGGAAAATGTATTAGATTTTGAATAGAATTACATTGAATATTTTATTCACTAAGGGAAGATTTGACAGCTTTACCAGTATTAGTCTCTCTACCCATGGCCATGATACATGTGTAATAAAGGTGGAGATAATTAACATTTTTGTCATTTCTGATTTTAAAGAGAATATATGCTAGCTTTTTTAAAGAAATGCATCATTTTAAGGAAATTCCCTTCTAGTCCTAATTTGCTGTTATATTTTAAACATGAATGGGTTTTAATTATGTCAGTGCTATTTCCTCTATCTTTTGACATTATTTTATGTTTTTTCCTTTAATTTTTTAATGTAAGTTAAGTTAGTATATTTCTGAATTTTAACTCAACCTCACATTCCACATTTCTGAAATAAAACCATAGATTTAAATATAATCTCTATGTACTTCTGAATTCATTATTATATTTTTTAGAATTTTATGTCTATGCACATGAGTATAATTATCCATTATTATATTATGCTAATCAGGTTTTGGGGTGTCAAGATTATATTAGCTTCATAAGGATTTAGGATGCTCTCTCTACTTTTTATTCTAAGTAACATTTCATGTAATATTGAACTGGAATATTTCTTGAAGTTGGTAATACATGTAAATTCCCTTTTAATTTGTATTTTTGTGAAAAGAATTCAACTATTAACTACATTCTATTATATAAATTTAATTCCATAATTATATATATTACAGAATTAATATTTTTATGTATTTATTCTAAGATTTTTTTCATGCATTCTATTTTGCTTGAATCAATGTTGGGAAGTTGTAAATTTCCATAAGTTTGAACAACTCATCTATAATTTCAAATGTATTAGCTAAAATTGCTCAAAAAACTTCCTTACTACATATAAAATCTTTACTGTAATTATTTTCTCCTTTTAATTTTTTAAAATCAATTTTATTGATATATATTCATAAAGCATACAATCCATCCAAAGTGTACAATCAGTGGTGTTTGGTGTAATCACAGAATTGTGCATTCATCACGTCAATCAATATTAAAGCAATTTCATTACTCCAATAATAATAATTAACAAAAACCAGACAAACAAGCAAAAACAAAAAAAAAACCCTACCCTTATTCATCACCTCTCAGTAACTCTATCTTTCCCCTGCCGTCCATGCTGCTATTCTCTTTCTGTCTTTCTAATTTATTTGTATTTATATTTTGCATACCCTGAGTCAAGCACTGTGTAGTATCTTTTGCCTAGTTTCTTTCACTTAATATATTTACTTTTTTATTTAACCCTTAGTGGTACTGTGCACTACTGTCCATAGTTTGATTTGTTTGTATTTTTGCCTGATATTAATATTATTTATATGTGCCTCATTTCTCTTTATTTTTTAAATGTTATTGCCAGAGTTTTGTCATATTTGTGTATGTTAAATAATTTACATTTGATTTTATCAATCCTTTGTATACCTTTTTTCATTTTAGTAATTTCTACGTCTATCTTTATCAGGGGTTCTTACCCTTTTTTGTTAAATGGACCCCTTTGCAAGTCAGGTGAAAACCACAGACCCCTTACTAAGTCCACACTATATTGTATATTATTTAATAAATATATCACACCCGCACCACACATCCCCACAAGAATAATGTTTTTTTGAGTTTCAGCTCAAGCTCATGGACCCCTGGTAAAGGACCCCTGACCTCCATTATCTCCTTCCTATTACTTTGTTTATATTCCACTATTCATTTTCTAACTTCTCATGTTAGATGGCTTTCATTAACTGATTCTCATTTTCAGCTTTTACTCTCTTCTAAGAGAAGCTTTAAGCCTATACACTTTCCTCTAAGTATCACTTCAGCCAAATCCTACGTTTTGTTATGTAGTATTTTCTTTAATGTTTAGTTCCATTTTTAAATGTTATTATGATTTTCATTTGATCAATGAGTTTTAAAATGTTTCTGTTTTTTTCCCAAATGTATAATGGATTTGCTTTACTCTTTTGCGGTAGATTTCTAACTTTGCATTAGAGTAAGAGAAAGTGATTTTTATAAAATTATTCTTTGGAATTTGTTGAGATGCACTTTATGACTTATACATGATCAATTTTAGTAAATAATCATATGTTTATGGGGTGAATATGTTTCCTCTGTTGCATGCAATGTCTGTTCAATGTATTACATCAAGTTTGTGATTGCATGATTCAAACCTTATACATTTTTACTTTTTTTTCTATTTGAAATAATAAATTTTGAAGGGAATCAGTTTGTATTTTTCATTTTTATTTTGGCTTTATCAATTTTATCAGTTTATGTTGTAAATATTTATAGACTATTATATTAAATAACATGAGATTAAAACATTGATATCTTTCTGGTAGTAGAATAACATAATACCTTATAGTGAACTTATTTATACATAATTATGTTTCTAAATGTCTTATATTTATGTAGTAAACAGATCTTCATGTGGTTGTTATTTGATTGATGCATTTTCTTCATCCATTTATTTTCAAATTTTCCATAATCTTATATTTTATCTGTGTCTTATAAATATAACATAGATGGACTTTGAAAACTTAAATCCAAAAATGTAGTACTTCTAAATGGTAAGTTTAGCTCAAATATATTTTGCAATTTTTGATATTTGACTTCTTCTTACTATTTGCTTTTAATTTGTTCTATTTTTACTATTTTCTTTTATTTTTTTCATTCCAAAAATTTTATATGCATATGCAAAGATACACATAATTAAAATGCATATGTATTTTAATATAAATGAAATGAGCCTTTACATACCTTTATTGTTCTTGCGTTTTTATTTTTTAATAATTTATTTATATTATTTTAATATTTTTATTTTTCATTAATTTTTTCTTATTTCTTGAACTTTCTTTTTATTTTTAAAGTTTGTGCGTGTTTCCATCTTACTTCATTCCCTTATTGAAAGATATACACCCTATTCAAATCTAAATCAAAATCTAAAATGAATAAATACATTAACTGAAATCCTGAACAGTACCAAAAGCTAAGAGCACTTTAATACCAATTACATCTCCAAAATTTGACATTCTTTTAATCCAGTATTTTAATGTCATACCTTTCTATCAACCTCACAAATGTTTATTAATATTACTGCTTTATGTGTAATATTTATTTATACTACACTTACGTTTAACAATTTTAATCTCAATGTTTTTTTTTTTACATCTCTATCCTTCCTGGGGTACTTTCTTCTTGAAATACAATCTATAGTTTCATTAAGTGAAGCCCTGTTGCTAGCAAAGGCCTGTTAATGGTAAAGTAATTCATATTCTTAAAAGATAGTTTTGCTGGGTACATAGGACTAGATGGAAAGTTATTTTCCTTTAGCACTTTGAAAAACTCATTCTGCTGTCTCCTGGTTCCCATGATTTTCTCTTAAGAAGTTTGCTGTTACTTTGTGTCATTCCATTGCAAGTAAACTTTCTTTTCTGTCTACCTGTTTTTTTCTTTATTTTTATTTTTTTTTATCATTATTTTCTTTTTTTAGTTGTCTGGCTGTTTTTAAGAAAATCTGTTTGCCTTTCATAATCTACAAATTCATCTTAACATATCTACAAGTCAACTTATTTATTTTGTTCTGATTTAGCCTTTGTGCTTCCTGTATCTGTGGACTCATGCCTTAATTAGGTGGTAAAATTTTTCAATTGTTGTCTCTTTAAATAATACTCCTTTATTCATATTAATATCTTATTCTGTATGTTCAATTAGCCATATAATAGATATTCTAATTCTGTCATCTATGTCTATATCCCTTTTTATATTTTCTATCTTTTAGCTCTTTATGGTAATTTCTGGACACTTTTTTTCTATATCTATCTCTCAGTTCAATATGTCCATTCAGCTGTGTGTCTAATGTATTCTTCAACTCATACATTGAGTTTTAAATTAAAACTATACAATCACACATAAATTTTCACTTGGTCCTTTTCACATCTTTATGGTCACTGTGGAGACTGTGGTGGTTTGAAGCTGTATATACCCTAGAAAAACACATTCTTAAATTAATCCATTCCTATGTTTACTAAGTTTACTAAGTGTATAAATAGGGCATTTTCATGAGATTCCTTCAGTAAAGTTTGTCCTGCCTCAATCAAGATGGAGCCCTTTATAAGAGAACAAAATTCAGACACAGAGAGAAGGTCACAGGAAGCAAGAAGCTACATCAGTGGAACCCAGAAGAGAAGGGAAAGACAAAGAGATACCACCATGTGCCTTGCCACGTGACAAAAGAGCCAAAGATTGTGAGCAGCCACCCTGGAATGACACAGTCTTTTGGGAAAAAGCATTGCCTTCATGATGCCTTGATTTGAGCTTTCTTTTCACCTCAAAACTGTAAGCTAATAAATTCCATTGCTTAAGCCAACCCATTTCATGGTATTTGCTTGAGCAGACTTGGAAACTAAAACAGAGACTCTCATGCTGGTTACTCTATTTTTAGTTCCTATTATTTTTATTTCATTAAACATTGTCTTCATTATTATTTTACAGCAATAACTAGTAACAGATCTTAAGCACTTCAGGGTCTTAGTTATTTGTTGCATCTGAGTTTCATTCATGGTAATTCTTTCATTATGTTTTGGTAATGTTTGATTGTGATATCTTAGTTGCTTGTTTCTTCTTGTTTTTTTTTCTACAGGCAAATTTCAAACCCAGCTCTTCAAGCTTGTGATGGGCCCCACTATAATATTATAGTCAAAGTATTGTCTCTGTTGTTTGACTCCAGGGCATCCCTTGTCTTGAATTTACTTATTGCTCATGATTTCCTATTGTTTCCAATTCAGTGCTTTGTTTTGTTGTTGTTGTTGTTTGTTTGTTGTTTTTGACTTTTGGGACTTCCCTTATTTTCTGTGACGTATGTTCTACCCTGGATCTCCATTTATTTTTTTAAGATTGTCCTTCATGGCATAAGGACTTTATAGAATCCCTTTTTTATTTATTGATTTCAAGAATATAGTTTGTAAAGTAAATACAATTGGGTTGAATTCTGTCTTAAATACTTTCTCCTAACTCTCTGATTTCCAGTAAATCTCTCTCTCTCTCTCTCTGCCTGTCCTTCTCTCTCGTCTCTCTCTCTCTCTTTTTATATCTTTCTAGCTAGATAGTTAGCTGGCTATCTAGCTATCTATCATCTATTTCATCCATTCATTCATTCAACAGATGAACATTTACGGAGTGTCTAGATTATCTAACTCATATGAAGTACTGTTTCTGAGAATGTAATAGCGAATAAATAAAAGCCCCTGTCTAAATAAACTTAGATGCTAGTGAATTTATTATATGGTATTATAATTATTAATCAATTAACAGTGAGTGCTAAACTCTTCACCAGAATTTATCTCCTATCATATAGATACTATCATTGCCCCAATAAGGTAATGAAAATAAGTTTTTAATATCTTCATTACATATCCTATATTCTTTTGATTTTAAAAGTTCCCTTTCAGCACTGCTTTTACTGCATCCCACAAATTTTTATAAGATGTATTTTCATTTTCTATTTGTTCAAAATAGACTGAAATTTGACATATGCCTTTCAAAGTGGTTTGTTTAGTCAACAAATATATGAGAAATTTTCAGCTACATTTCTGTTACTGATTTCTAGTTTAATCCCACTGTGGTCTGGAAACATACTTTGTATGATTTATAAATTTTTAAAATTTTAATTGTATTTTATAGCTCAGAATGTGGACTCTCTTGCTGAATGTCCCATAGGAGTTGAGAAGAATTTTTATTCTACAGAATTGGATTGAATTTTTATTCTACAGAATTATTCTATAAGTGTTGGGTGTTTAGAACTAGTTGCTTGATAGTGCTGGTTAGGTCAACTATGTCTTCACTAATTAAATCTTGAACTATGATGGTAGATTTATCTCTATTTCTCTTTGCAGTTCTATCAGTTTTTGCTTCATATTTTGGCAATCTGTTGTCAGACATATACACTTTAAGACTGTTATTTCTTTTTGGAGATTTAACCTTTTATGATTATGTAATGTCCTTCTTCATCCCTGATTATTTCCTTGTTCTGAGGTCTGCCTTTCTGAAATTGATATGGCTACACCATCTTACATTGACTGATGCATGGCATATCCCTTTACCCCTTTTTTTTTTCAGTTAGGCCAGTAAAAAGAATTGGGAAATGGAGGGAAAAAACAGAGCTTGCTGAGAAATGAGAGAGAAGGATGGAAATACGCATCAAGATTTGATGCAGAGAGAGTGAGGTTTGGCTTGTTTGGTCACCTTTTAAGCTATTAATTATTTCTCCCCTTGCTAATGCTAAAGGGAGGGGCCCCAGCTGTTATTGGTTACCCCACCAATGGTGGGGGCCAATGGTGAGGACTGTTTGTAATATCTGGGACCTCCCCTTGGCCCGAAAGAGTCCCAACTGGGACCTCAAGGTCAAGGTCAAGGTCTCAGTGCAGTCTCATGAACATGCTGTCTGCTAGCCATGTTGTCTGTCGACCATGTTGTGGCTCATCTTCATTTCCCTGGACTATCCTGCCTTAACTCCCCCCCAGTGTTCATGCCCTTATTATTAAGGGGGTGCTGAGGGACTATGGTCATTTTTCTTTAGTTACTTCCTGCTGGTTAGGGCAGTAGTCCCTGCCTGACAGGGTGTAAACCTCTCTGGCTATTCTATTGTGGCTGAGGGAAAATGGGTCCAGCACCCTGGTTGGAACTGTATGAAATCCCTGCATAACTAATAAAGTATTGATTCTGTAAAAAATAAACTTAATAAGAATTTTGAAGATACATGGTCCTATTAAAAGGATAAAGAAGATGGTGGTAAGCAGGACCCAAAAGAGAGCCAGCCATGACATACTTGACCACAAAAGTGAGAAAGGCCAGGTCCCTTCAGAGGTTGCATCTTCCCAAAGCTGATGGGAAAGAGCATTCTTCCTTGAGCTCTTTTAAGCTGTTGTTTAACTCTAGGGAGATATCGGGGTAGACCTGCTGGGTTTGTGTATAAACTGCCAACCTCAGTTTCCACAGCAGTGGTTATGCTTAGAACAGCTAGGAGAGGTATGAAGAGGCACTGCCCTGGACATAAACTCACAAGGACAGTGTAGGCAACAACAAGACAAGCCTATGGCAACTAAAATAAAGACAGTACTTAAGAGAGCCATTCCTTTATCTTACAGGCACATTCATTAACTACTTGGAAAATAAATTAAGTGTACCAGGACATTTAACATGTTCAATATCCCTCTGCATATGATCTAGAATAGAAAAGATATCATCATAATCATCAGGCATATAGGTACAGTACTTAATACTAATAATCAATGCACAAGTTTCTCTTTGAGCTGCAATTAATAGATTTATGCTCCAGGTTTGCAGTACCATAAATGTTGTCGCTCCATGGGAGCAGGCCATAATGCCAATTATGTTGGTTTAAGTTCTACTTACATTACTCTGGCAATTGTTGCTCCAGTTGATACGTCTTTCACACAGCCAGCATGCTGCAGCACAATTGATCCTAGAGAGAAGCTAGGAAGGTAGGCTCCAGTGTTTCACTGGCCTGGTGCATAGCGCCCTTCGGCACTATGAAATAGAGCCAGTCTGGAGGCAATATCCATTGTACATCTGGCCATATCGAGCCATCGCTGGCTGCTACAGGATTCTGAAATTGCAATGTACTCTCCATCCACTTCAGGAGCATGTTCAGAAATGCAGTCGATACTTTTATTGTTTTAATATCCCTTTACTTTTAACCTATCTTTGCCTTTGCATTTAAAGTGAGTTTCTTGACAACATATATTTGGGTCTTGTAGGTTTTTATTTTTTTATCAAGTGTAGCAATAGACTGATTTTTAATTGGCTAATTAGAATACTCACATTTCATGTGATTGTTGAAATAGTTGGATTAGTATCTACCATGTTTTAAATTATTTTCTATTTGTTGCATATTTCATTGTTTCTTCCCCCTACCCATAGCTTTGCCTTCTCAGTTTTAATTGTTTTCTTACAATCCTCCTTTATCTCCACTCATAGAATATCAACTATACCACTTTTAAATTTTTAATGGTACTTTCCCCTGAGTTTTTAATACACATTTGAACTATCATTTGTCCACTTTCAAATAACACCACACTGCAGGTAGTTTATAACAGTGTCCCTAATGCCTCTCTCCTATCCCTGTGACAATGATTTCATTCCTTTGATTCATCCCTATAATGTAATCACCCAATTTGTTGTTACGCTTTTTATTTAAACCAATAGCTACCTTTTAGCTCAGTTAAGAAAAAGAAAATATTTTATTTGGCCTTCATCTACTCCTTCTCTGATGCTCTCCTTTCTTTATGTAGATCAGAGATTCTGACCTGTATACTTTTCCTCATTCCTGAAGTTCTTCATTTTATATTTCTTGCTGACAGGTTTGCTGGTGATGAATTTGCAAGAAAGTCTTTATTTCTCCTCCATGTGAAGATTAATTTCAATGAATATAGAACACTCGGATTTTGTTTTCCCGACACTTGAAACATTTTACTCCACTCTCCTTGTTTACATGGTATTTCATGAATAGTCTATCACCCTAATCCTTGTTCTTCTAATCCTTGTTCTTTAGTTCTTAAAATCTGGAATCTTTCAAGTTTTTGTCTTTGTCCTTGGTTTCTGCAGTTTGAATTACATATGCCTAGGTGAAGATTTTTGGTATTCCCTGTTTTTTTTCTCTGAACTTCCTTAATCTCTAATTTTGTGTCTACCATTAATTTTGGAAAATTCTCAGTCTTGGTTACTCTATTTTTCTGCTCCCTTTTTTCTTCTTTTTTTGGTATTCCAACTATATGTATGTTACACCTTTTGAAATTGTACCACTGATCTTGGATATTCTGATAGTTTTTCCCCATTATTTTCTCTCTTTGCATTTAAGAGTGGGAAGTGACTATTGATCTATTTTCAAGCTCATTGGTTTTTACTTTGATGTCTAATCTACTAGTGAGCCCATGAGTGCTCTTCATTTCTGTTACAGTGTTTTCTATTTCAGCCATTTCCTTTTGATTCTTGCTCAGTTTCCATCTCTCTGCTTACTTGGCACAACTATCCATGCATGTTGCCTACTTCTTCTATTAAAGTCCTTAGCATATTACTTATTGTTAATCTAAATTGCCTGAGAGTTCCACCATCTGTCTTATCTGAATGCAGTTATCATGCTGCTTTGTCTCTTCAGACTCTTTCTCTACCTTAAATTTATCATGCCTTTATTTTCTTGTTGCTGAAAGCCAAGCATGATGTATCAGGTGAAAGGAGCTTTGGTGAATAAGTCTGTAGTGTGCTGGGAGTGAAACTTTTTTATTTTTTTAATACCATTTAAAAAAATTTTTTATTCCTTCCCCCGACTCTACCCCAAGATGGCTCCCTTGTCTGTCTGCTCATCTTCTTTAGGAGGCACCGGGAACCAAATCCAGGACCTCCCATGTGGGAGGTGGGCAACCAACTGCTTGAGCCACATCTGCTCCTGTGAGACTGTTTTTAATATTTGCTATAGCTGTGTCAGAGCTTTCAAATTCTTTGTATTTTGTCCTCACTGCTGCCTTTGTTCTCTCTTAAGCACTCCTTTTCTTAAGGAGCCTATGTCTTGTAGTTTTTCCAGCTGCAATCCCCTGGAAACCTGTTGGTCTGGTGGCAAGACATGGAGGAGGGGAAGCCTTCTATAACATTATGACTAAAACTCTGTCTTTGAATGGGCCCATGTCCATGGACTGTAACCCTCACAAACGTATTGTAGTATCTAGTACCCTTACGTGTGACGGGGGCGCTAGAGGATCATCAGTGGGAGAAATATCTTTCCCCCAGGTAAGACAAGGCTCCATTAAGTCTTTTTCCCTGGAGAGTTACTTTTTTTATGAGATTGTGCTTGGTGTATTTCACAATAGTTATTCTTTCCCTTCTCCTTTCGGGGTCAGGAGGGGCTCTTCCTGGGCACCGTGAGAACCAGGTGAGGCATCTGAGGGCACACCCACGAAGATGTTGCCCACAACACTGTGGTCCTCAGCAGTTTCTCACTCGCATGCTAGTCCACACGGCTTCCAGCAATTCATCAAATTACTATTTGAGTGTTTCCACAAGTTTATGGCTCCAGCACCTTCTATTCCAGGAAAAAAGATCTTAGCTATAACTCTCTGTAACTCTTCATCTGTATCTCCAGAATTCAAAGTGGTAGTTTACCCAGTGACTTTTGTTCTCTGAAGTGTCCAAGAAAATTTATTGATTTTTCAGTTTGCTTGGTATTTTCCTGTGGTAAGGACAGAAGTGACAAATCCCAAGGTTTTTATATGTTGGAGCTGAAACCAGAATTTTAAAAAAAATTTATAGCTGGTGTATATGTAGAAAGCAAACATTGTAATTTAGCAGTGGCTTCTGAGACTGTATTAGAAGAGCTATTCCAGCCAAATTTCACTGACTTAGTAGCATTAATTTATTCACAATTTGGAAAAAAAAATCAACCATTAGCTTAGGAGTATCAGACTTTAGTAGCAGTAGGCCAAGTAGCAGTCATTGCCAACTTTTTCTAGTGCCAAGTTTTAGGATGCCAGCATGGATACAGTAGCATGAGATTGTTGGCCACTGATTTAGCCACTGCCATCTGTCTTGCTCCCCATTTAAATTCTCTCCCCTGCTGATTAATATATATGACATTTCGTAGAAGGAATTACCAGGCACAAGCTTTTTTTGCCATTTAAGTCTTCCCAGATTTATAACATGACTTGCCCATGTCTTGATTTGTTAGTCAAGTTTCAGTGAACCTCCCTGTGACTCACTTTAGGTATTGGCTTATTTACTGCCTGTTTCTGCAGCCAAGGCTCACCATTCCGTGATACCTTTCAATGCGATTAAAAATGGGTTTAACAGAGCATGCATGTTTTTTGGTATAAGAGCCAAAACGGAACCTTAGAAAAACACAGATATATCACTTTCTCAAGTACAATAGCCTGATTGTATTGATAAGTATGTTTGTGGTCTAATGTCTCCTCCTGTAGAGATCTGCCAGTGGTTACAATTACAAAAATAAAGATATATATGTTAGTCTATGGTAGAATTAGGTTTCCTGGGAACTGAAGAGAATGGTTGCTCATGGTAATTGATCCTTATTGCCAAATACTTAATTGGAAATAAGCCCAGATATTTTTATTTATTTATATTCTATTTAATATATTGTGCTGTACTAGGGTTGAATGAAAAACAAATCTTTAACTACCTTCACTCATGATGCACTTATCTTCTACAAGATACACTCCGTGAGTATCTCATAAACGGACAATGTGTTAACACTGTCTGTAATTACCCTTCCAAATTAGTATACGATCTGTTTGAGAAAAGTGTTACTCAGTGATACTTAAATTTTGTTAATCAAACAAAACTCCTTAAAACCCACTCTGGAAAGCACGGAGAAGGAAGATTTTATTGAATTTCCAGAGCATGTTTCTTTAACTGTGCCATCCTTTTCTCCCCACCCTCTTTCAACTCTCAGAACAAAGAGACAGAGTAAGAGAGAAACAGAAACAGAGTCATAGGGAAACAGAGACAGGGAGTAAGATGTTTGTCTTAATGAAAGGTCACAGCAGTAGTCAATGATACTAAAAATAAAGCATTATAAGTGTCATAACATGGCAACATAGGACATCTGCTAGAAAAGTCTCCCCAAGAAACTACTAATAAAAATACAAATCCCACTTGCACAGAACTCTGGAGGACAATAGGCTGGAGAAGGACTCCACAAATAAAAGAAAAAAACAATCTCCAAAATGAGGTAGGAGATTTTCGTTCCAGCCCCAGCAGTCTGGACCCCTCCTCCTCACTCTGTTCCATGCATCTGAGAAGTCACACAGAGGCAGCACTGCCAGGTTCCCGCCTATCACAGATGCAGACCATAGAGACAATCACAGCTGCACGTTAGAACCCCATGCATAACTAAGCACAGGGCCCCAAACCACAGAGACCCAGAGCAGAACACAAGTGGCTGAGGAGTGCCACAAACAAAAGTGCCCCGGGGGAAAAAAAGAGACCATGGTAAAACTATTGACAAAAAGTGCACATATTCAATCCAGACTATGTTTTTTGGACAACCTAAATTCAAAACAGACCTATCAGGAGTGTCTCTGTCTGGTTCCTTGAAAGCTTAAAAAGAAAAAAACAGACATTATGCAAATGAAAGGCAAAATAGTGGAGATTAAAAAGACTTAAGAGGCATACAACAGCAGATTTGAACAGGCCAAAGAAAGAATCAGTGAACTAGAAGACAGGACTATCAAAATCATATAGTCAAAAAAATAAATAGAGAAAAGAATAGAAAAAATTAAGCACTGTCTCAGGGATTTGAGTGACAGCATGAAGCACTCAAACATATGCATCATGGAAATCCCAGAAGAAAAAGAGAAGGGAAAAGAGGCAGAAATGATATTTGAGGAGGTAATGGCTGAAAATTTCCCAACTTTTATGAAAGACATAATTGTGCATATCCAAACAGATATACTCAAAACAGAATACACCCTAACAGACGTACTTAGAGACACATACTGATTAGAATGTCAAATGATAAAGAGAGAATTCTGAAAGCAGCAAGAGAAAAGCAAATTATCACATACAAGGGATGCTCAATAATACTAACTGCCAATTTCTCATCAGAAACCATGGAATTTAGAAAGTAGTGGTATGATATATTAATGGTACAGAACAAAAAACTGCCAGCCCAAAATACTTTATCTGGCAAAACTGTCCTTCATAAATGAGGGAAGAGTTTAAAATATTCACAGATAAACAGAGACTGAGAGAGATTTGTCAACAAAATACCTACCCTACAAAAATTACTAAACGGAGATCTGTAGGTTCAAAGGAAAAGACAAGACGGAGTGGCTTAGAGTAGTGTGAGTAAATGAACTTCTTCAGTAAAAATAACTAAAAGGGTAAACGGAAAACCCAATAGTACTGTATCCTAGATATGGAATGCTACACTTTTATACCTATAAGAGTCAGCATACAATTGAACAGGAAAAAGCCATATTTCCTGATAATGGATGCACAAAATATAAAGAGGTAATGTGGGACAGAAAATATATAGAGAGGACATATTGAGTGACATAGGAGCAGAGATTGTATATGTTATTGAAGAAGCTAGATCGGTATCTTTTCAAATTAGTAGGTTATAGATGTAGGTTGCATAATACAAATGCCAGGGTAAACAAAAAGAAAGTGTTTTAAAAATATACTGAAACAAAAATAAGAAAGGGATAAGTCA
>JAQZBX010082089.1:0-13578 GCA_029593785.1 Cabassous unicinctus | reverse complement strand
GAACTTCCTCCCATGCACCCTCCCATCCCTGACACCTCCCACCAACGATCCTCTCCCGCCCCAGTTGTAACCCTTATGTGATCCAAAGCTGCTTTAAAGATGAAGCCAATACAATAACCAAATACAATTAATAGGAAAATGAAATAATAATGATGTTTAAATGTAAGAGATAAAATACATGAAAACTTAAAAAAAAAAAAACTAAAAATAAAATAAAATTAAAGGATTGGGTTATTCAAAAAATGAGAAAAAGTTTAAAAAAATTAAAACAAATTTTTTTTTTGACATTTTGCCTTTTATCACTGCAATATCTGGTGTCCAGTCTGTACCATGGCACCTTCCCCCTCTCACTCCCTGGTGTCTATTTTTCATTTAATTTTCAAAGAAGTTTTAGGTCACAGCAAAGTCACACACCGAATACAAGACACTCCCATGTACCCAACCTCCTCCCGCTTTCCTCACCCCATATTAAAACCTTTTTGTATGTGGATGGTAGCATTGTTATAACTGATATACAGATAGTGAAACATAGCTACTGAACATTGTCAATGGTTTACAGTATGGTTTACATTTTGGATTGTACACTTTTATAAATTTTGATGCTATTTAACCATGTCCTGTATCCATCACTGTCAGGTAATGAAAAACATTTCCATTGACCATTAAATACCCCCTGTTTGATCTACTCTGTTCCTCCCTCCCCATCCCCCTGGGTCCCATGACAACCCCCTGGCTTGACTCATTGTATGACAAGGTTCATAGTTACTTGCATCAAGAGGTCATGACACACTGGTTTGTCCTCCACTATTAGGAACCGCCCTTGCTCTTCAGAGATGCCCACCTGTCTATTTCTGCTCTCCTCTCAGTATCCTGGGTATTCTAACCCACCCTTCCCAATCTACCCACCTGTCAACCTGCACCACCCAACCCAATATATCACTACCCTCCTGTCCTATCCCTTCAATACACAACTACACTCTATCACTTTACCATAGGTTAAGTCCATATGGGTGATGGCTCACAACTTTCTCTTTTCTTTCTCTTTCTTGTACACCTATCTTTCAGACAAGAGTTCTCAGAGACTGCTCAGTTTCCTTAATTCATATCAGTGAGGTCATGTACTGTTTATCCTTCAATGCCTGGCTTACTTCACTCAACATAAGGTCTTCCAGATTCATCCATGTTATCCCATGTGTTAGCACTTTATTCCTTCTTACAGCTGAGTAATATTCCATTGTATGTATGTACCACATTTTGTTTATCCATTCATCTGTTGATGGACACCTGGGTTATTTCCATCTTTTGGAAATAGTGAACAATGCCACGATGAACATTAGTGTGCATATATCTTTTCGTATCTTTGCTTTCAGTTCTTCTGGGTATATACCCAGCAGTGGAATCACTGGATCATATGGAAGATCTATAGTTAGTTTTTTGAGGAACCGCCAAACTCCTCCACAGTGGCTGGACCATTCCACAAACCCACCAGCAGTGGATGAGGGTTCCCATTCATCCACATCCTCTCCAACACTTATAGTCTGCTGTTTTTTTAATAGCTGCCATTCTAATGGGTATAAGATGGTATCTCAAAGTAGTTTTGATTTGCATTTCTCTAATAGCTAGAGATGTCAAGCATTTTTTCATGTGCTTTTTAGCCATTTGTATTTCTTCCTTGGAGAAGTGTCTTTTCAGGTCACTTGCCCATTTTATAAATGGATTGTTAGTCTTTTTATTTTTGGGTTGTAGGATTTCTTTATATATGCAGGATATTAGGCTCCTATCAGATATATGGTTACCAAATATTTTCTCCCATTGGGTAGGCTGCCTTTTTATTTTCTTGATACCATCCTTTGAGGTGCAAAGGTTTTTAATTTTGAGGAGATTCCATTTATCTATTTTTTCTTGTGCTGCTCGTGCTTTGGGTGTGAAGTTCATGAAACCATTTCCTACTACAAGGTCCTGTAGATGCTTCCCTACATTATCTTCCAAGGTCTTTATGGTCTTGGCTCTTATATTTAGATCTTTGATCCATTTTGAGTTGATTTTTGTATAAGATGTGAGATGGTGTTCCTCTCTCATTCTTTTGGAAATGGATATCCAGTTCTCCATGCACCACTTGTTGAAGAGGCTATTCTCTCCCAACTGAGTGGGCTTGGTGGCCTTGTCGAATATCAGATGACTGTATATGTGAGGATTTATATCAGGACTCTCAAATTCGGTTCCATTGATCAGTGTGTTTATCCTTGTGCCAATACCATGCGGTTTTCACTGCTGTAGCTTTGTAGTATGTTTTAAAGTCAGGTAGTGTGATACCTCCAACTTCATTTTTCTTTTTCAATATGTCTTTTGCGATTTGGGGCCTCTTACCCTTCCAAATAAATTTTGTAGTTAGTTTTTCCAATTCCTTAAAAAATACAGTGCTGATTTTTATTGGGATTGCATTAAATCTGTAGATTAGTTTGGGTAGAATAGACATCTTGATGATGTTTAGTCTTCCTATCCATGAACAGGGAATATTCTTCCATTTATTTAAGTCTTCTTTGATTTCCTTTAACAGTGTTGTATAGTTTTCTGTATATAAGTCCGTTACATCTTTAGTTAAATTTATTCCTAGGTATTTGATTCTTTTAGTACTATTGTAAATGGTATTTTTTTTCTTGATTTCCTCCTCAGATTGCTTGTTATTGGTGTACAGAAATGCTACTGATTTTTTACTTCTTCTTTTCCAATTTGGATGTCTTTTATATCTTTTTCTTGCCTCAGTGCTCGAGCAAGTACTTCTAAGGCAATGTTAAATAAGAGTGGTGATAGTGGGCATCCTTGTCTTTTTCCCGATCTCAGAGGGAAGGCTTTTAGCATTTCACCATTGAAGATGATTTTAGCTTTGGGTTTTTCATATAAACCCTTTATCATGTTCAGAAAGTTTCCTTCTATTCCTATCTTTTGCAGTGTTTTTATCAGGAAAGGGTGCTGTATTTTGTTGAATGCTTTTTTTGCGTCTATAGAGATGATCATGTGATTTTTTTTCTTTCAATCTGTTTATGTGGTATATTTAGCTGGTGGTTGTGTGTGTGTGTTAAGTTTTCTCTTTGACACTTTGTTCATCTTATATATCCTTGCTTTTTTCTATGTTCCCTTGAAGGAAAAAGATTAGGGCCAGAGGAATCGAAAGAGGTACGAATGGAAAAATGATAATAGTAATATTGATAAAAGTTAGAAGAGTGGCTGTATCAGATTTAGTGAAATGAATATTTAACTCATGTAGGCAGTGTGGAGTAATAGGGGAAAAACGTGGAGTACTTATAATGGAATGGGAAACCAAATAGAGAAAAATACATAGAATGATTTAAAAGGCCAGAATGATGAGGAGAGAGGGAAAGAGTAAAGAAAGGGCTGAAAGGAAAAAGTTAATAATAATAATAATAAAAAAGAAAACAGAATAGACAAGATATAAATCAATATCCGTGAAGTTGGGGACTAATGAAAAATGTGGAATATAAGAGCCACAACAAAAAGCAGAAGGTGGAAAGATGAAGGAAGGAAAAGAGATAGTGTTGTTAGACAAAATCAATATACACAGAGAATGGAAAATCAAGGAAGAAGCAGCACAGCAAAGAAGAAACAATGTAGCAGCACCTAATTTAAAAAACAAGGGGGGGGGGTGGGGAGGAAAGAGGAAAGAAAAGCAAGAAACAAACAAAGAAAAACCAACCAAACACACAAGCATGCAGTCAAACAAAGCTAAGGAAGAACAGCATTCCTTCTTGGGCCCTTGTGGAGCCTCTCAGCCTGCGTTCATCAATCAATTACCCTGCAGCCTTCTCTCTCCAGGTTTTGAGGCAGATTGTAGTGATTAAATTAAGTTAAAATAAATAAATAAATAAAAATTTTTGAAGAAATAAGGGACCCAAAAGAAGGCCTTTTCTGGACCACCCCCTCCATCGAGGGGACCCTAAATAGGCTTGTGGAAACTTATCAAACACTTCCCAATGCCTGGCCCCCCCAGGGGAGCTGAGACTCTGACACTCAGCGGGGAATTATGAAATTGGCTGGCTCCGCCCCCTCCCGGGCCAAGCCTCTGTGTCCCATGGCTCTCAGGTAAATCAGGCTTCCTCAGCAGATTCGCCTCTCTCCTCAGCCCAGCACCACTTCTAGCTGCCTGGTTTGCTCCCAGAAAGCTGCAAGGGGGTCCAGGCAGCCAAACTGACAGAAAAAACCCCTCTCACCCTTTGCCAGGACCCTCCCACTCTTGCAGAGTGCTCTCTCTCACCGGGTTGCCGGGCGGGTGGGGCTTATCCATCCGCGTCCACGATTTCTAGCTGGGGGAAAATCTTATGATTTTATATTGAGCAGTCCACCTCACTGTCCAGCTCCCTACAGATCGACGTCCCCAAGATTCTCACTCTGCAGGCTCTCAGAAGAGACCACCTGGGCAGGATCCTGTCCCCAATCAGCCATCTTAACGTGAGAGAAATGGTGAGTGCCCACCTAAACCGACGCCGTCTTCCGCCACTCTCCCATATGTTTTTAAAACCAGCTATTTCATGCAAAATATTATGAAAACTTTTCCAGGCCATTAAATATTCTTTTAAAGTATGCAAAATTTTAAGAAATGCAAGAGTATTACATTTACAGGAATGTGCAACCTTCTACTGCCAAACATTTAGATTGTTTTCCATTTCCATACAAATAATAAAAATTATTATTAGAAAATCATTTTCAATTTGAAAAGTAAATAGTGGGGGTAAGCAGATGTGGCTCAACCAGTTGGGTGCCTGTCTACCACATGGGAGGTCCCATGTTCAGGTCCCGGTGCCTCCTAAGGAAGATGAACAGATGCCTGGAGCCGCCACAACAAGCTAGACGTTGTACCCTGATGCAATGAGCAGATGCCTAAACAAGCAGATGCCACAAGCCAGCAGATGCCACAGCCTGCTCAGGCCATTGGGCATTCGCCCTCCCATGTGGGAGGTCCCAGCTTCGGTTCCCAATGCCTCTTGGAGAAGATGAGCAAACAATGAGCAGACAGATGAGAGAACCATGGGGGTGGGGGAAAGGATAAATTGAAATAAATAAATAAAGTAAATAAATCTTTAAAAAAAAGTAAATAGAGGGGAACAGATGTAGCTCAAGTGATTTAGTGTCTGCCTCCCATGTATGAGGTCCTGGGTTGGATTCCTCGTACCTCCTGAAAACAAAAGCAAACAAACAAGAAAACCAACTCTCATTGGGGAGTGTTTGAGTGTATGCTTCCCATGTATGAGGTCCTGGGTTAAATCCCTGGTACCTCCTAAAGAAAAAAAAAAAAGTAAATAGTAACATTTTAAAAAAATTGAATTTATTAAAAACCATTGAGCTTATACAGCAGGGGTTCTTAACTCTTTTTGTTCCACAGACCACTTTGCCAGTCAGATAAAAGCCATGGACCCCTTACTAAATCCACTCTATAATGTGTTTTATTTGATAAATATATCACACCTGCAACAACATGTCCCCACAAGAATAATGTGTTTTTGAATTTCAATTTAAGCCCTTGCTAAGAATCCCTGTTGTACAGGCTCTTGTGAGTCTTTTAGTCAGTTAAACTTTTCTTAATGATTTTCCCATTTACCATATTTATACTGAGGTGTCTTTTCTTTATTGATTTCTAAGATTTTTACACTCTAATGAAGTTATATGTATTTGTGTAAAATACAAATATATATTATATTTGCATGTCATGCCTATTATAAATATGCAGTTGGCACTTTGGCTTTTAATTTTATGGATTTTTTTTTTGACGTTTAAAAGAATTAGTCAAATTTATCAATCTTTTATTATTGTTTTTGCCTTTTGTGAAATACTTAGAAAAGCCTTCCTTATTATACATCTGGAATTTATTTTGAATATGGTGTGAGGTTGTGCTCTTATTGCATTGCTTCATAGATGTACCAACACCATTAATTGAAAGATTCATAATTCTCCTAATTATTTAAAATTCCACCTTTAGTATATACTATATTCTTCTATATCTGTTTTTATTTTGCTGAATTCATTGGTTGTTGCTGAGTGCCATTATACACTGAAGAGAAAATGATAGGCCTTGGTTAGTTGATTGCCAACTTAAGGCACAGAATGAAAGTTAGAAGACCACTTTGAGAGTATTTGAAGTTTCCCCTCATCTCCTGCAGCTAAGGCTGGTACTGCTGAAGACCAGGCTTAAGGCCTAATTGTGAAAATGGCAGAACTCCAAAGAACTTCATAAATTTATATACATATAATTACCTGGAGATATAAATGTATGTAAATATAAATTCCTGGAGAACATCAGTTTTAATTCAGCAAAATATTCTGTTATATAATATAAGGTACACTGTGATATTTTGAGAGGCACACCCTTTCAGTGGGTTGCAATTAGGTTGTTTGGAGAACTGACTACAGCATAATGATTGGTTTAAGGGTGAGAAGCCCTTAGATATCCTGGTCAGTTAGATACAAGGAGAGGCTTGCTGGTGGATTCTGGGGAAGAAAATTCCTCACTTTTAAGAGAGAGTAATTGGAAACTGGGTGTTTTTTTGCAGATGATGGGAAGGGGGCAACATTGGTCTGATAGCTTAAGACCTTGAAGGTAGACAGAATAAGGGGGACTTTTTATGTATGGAGAAGGGCCAAGCCAAGTTCCATTCCCCACACCTCCCACTTTTCCCCACATTAACAACTTCTTTCATTGGTGTGGTACATTCATTGCAATTGATGACCACATTTTGGAGCATTGCCACTAAGCATGAATTATAGGTTACATTGTAGTTTATATTCTCTCCCACTCAATTCTGTAGGTTATGGCAGGATTTGTAATGGCCTGTATCTGTTGTTGCAATGTAATTCAGGACAATTCCAAGTCCCCCAAATGCCCCCATATTACACCTCTCTTTCCCTCTCCCTGCCTTCATCGCCTCCAGTGGCCACTGTCTCCACATCGATTACCTAATTTCATCCATTGCTGGAATCATAATAAGTCTATAGTAGAATACCAGTAGGTCCACTCTAGTCCACATTTTATACCCCAAACCTGAGGATTCTGGGATGGTGATGCCCACTCCACTTCTAATTGAGAGGGGGCTTTGATCCCATACGGCTAATGGATGGGACTCTCTTGCTTGCTATTGTAGACTCTCTCAGTTCCTTGGTATGGTGGTTGTCCATCCTCACCTCCTTGTTGGTTATCCTGTGTGAGTCCAGCGAACTGGATAATAGGTGTTGCAACTCCGCTGAGGCTCAGGGCCCAGCTGGCACATGGACAGCCCAAAGATTCAAGTCTCTTGGATGTACACCTACCAACTATAAGTTCAAATAGAAGGGACAGAAGAGGCATGTGTAGAGAAGCCACAATTGGGAGCACAAACTCCAAAGTAGAGCCCACTGGCAAGGCACCAAACTCTAGAGCTATCTGCCATGGCCATAGGACCTGGTGTCTCCAGAGTCCCCAGGAGCCTCACTGTTTGGGGTAGTATCTACTTTGGCAGTCTATGAGATCCTGCTGAGACATGCATAAGCGTTACCTCTGGGATGACCTCTCGACTCACTTTGAAGTCTCTTAGCCATATAAACTCATTTGTCTTTACCTTTTCCCCTTTTGTTCATGGTCTTTTTCCAGTTTCATTGCTAGTTGGTGGTTGTAGTAATCCCTCAGTGCCAGGGAGGCTCATCCCCTGGAGTCATGTCCCACACTGGGGGGAAGGTAATGCATTTATATGCTGAGTTTGGCATAGAGAGAGGCCACATTTGAGCAACATGGAGGCTCTCAGGAGGTAACTCTTAGGCACCCTGCAACACTAGGCTAAGTTGCAATTTCAAAAGCAAAGGCTTATAAGCATAGTCATCAATATCAAGGGCCCATCAATGGACCATCCTTCTTCACTAATCATTGCCCCTGTACTCAGAGGATTGTTGCTGTTCCATTAGAGAATGTGTCAGAGCTTCCCAGGATGGGAATTCAATATTCTTTCGGTTATTATGTGAATCTCTACCCACTGTGACAATGCCACGTGAACATTTGAACACACTGATATACCTTATATGTATGCCCAGGTGAACTTCCTCCCATGTATCCCCCATCACTGACACCCCAGACCAATGATCCTCACCTGCCACAGTTGTAACCTTCTGTGATCCAAAACTTCTTAAAAAATGAAGCCAAGAATATTGCCAAATACAATTAATAAGAAAATGAAATGATAATGATAGGTTTAAACATAAGAAATAAAATACATAATAACTTAGAAAAACTAAAACTAAAATAAAATTTAAAAATTGGTATATTAAAAAAATAATGAAAAATATTAAAAAATTTTTTTTTGATGTTTTGCCTTTCATCACTGTAATATCTGTTGTCCTGTATATACAGTGACATTTTCTTCCATTTCTTCTCCAGTGTCTTACTTTTTTTCATTTTGTCTTCAAAGACGTTTTAGGTCACAGTAAAGTCACAACAGAATATAGAGGACTCCCATATACCCCAAATCCTCCCTCTTTTCCCTCTTCCTGTATTACTACCTTTTTATATGTGGATGGTACATTTATTACAACTGATGTACAAATATTGAAACATAGCTACTAACCATGGTCAATGGTTTACATTATGGTTTACATTTTAGACCATACACTTTTATAAATTTTTGATGAAATTTAACGTGGCCTGTATACATCATTGCAAGATCATGCAGAACACATCCATTGCCCCCTAAATACCCTCTCTTCCATCTATTCTATTCCTCCCTCCCCCTCCCCTCAAAGCCCATGGCGACCACCAGGCTTCACTCCTTGAAGGACAAGATGCATAGTTACTTGCAACAACACTGAAAGTTTGACACACTGGTCTGTCCTCCCCTATTAGGAACTGCCCATGCTCTTGAGAGACAGTCACCTCTCTGTTTGAGAACATATGGGGTCTTCCCAGGATGGGAGTCCAATTCCTTCCTGCTTATTATGTGGATCTCCACCCATTGATACAACACGCTATGACAAAATGATCACTCGCACATTCTCTAGAAGACTGCCCCAGGTGCACCCTGTCCCGAATGCTCCACCTCCATCCAACTCCCTAAACCAGTAACCCTTCCTTGTCATATTACCAAAAGAGCTTTCCCAGCATTGTAGTTTAAACCACATCCCCAGTGTTCACCTGCTCCCTCCCCCAACCCTCCCCCCAGTTCCATGGACCGTCCAAACCACCCTTCCCATCCTACCCCCCTGTCAAACTTGTACCGCCCAACCCAATAGTATAATAAAATTCCCTTTTGTTTGAGCTGGTTTGAGTTGTTTGCAGCTGGAAGAATTTTAGGGAATATTTATAGAATCCAGGGTATGGATGGCCTTATTGACTCAATTGTAATTTGTGAACACAACAAACCTAGATTTCGCAGTGTAGTTAAGAGTAAAAGCAAAGACTTTGGAATCACATATACTTGGGCTTGACTCCTTACTATGCTACTAATTAACATCTGACCTTGAGCAAGTTAGTTATCACCTGTGAGTCTGTCTTATCATCTGTAAAATGAGATAATGCAATTTCCACAGAATCTTAGTGAAGCTAATTATTGTTATCAAAAAGAAAGGTGAAGATAGGATCACCTTCATCCCCAGGTGGAAAAATAGCCAGCAGAGGTCTATTTACTCTTTCAGACTTAATATATTTTAGTGCAGCAATTTTTGCCTATAAAAGTAACAATTACTAGTTAAAAATACTGAAAAGTATTGAAAAATCAAAATTACTCACAATCCTTCTATGCTAAGCAATCAACCAATCAGCACAGTGATTGGCCTTCTGGCTTAAGCAGTGTCTACAAAGTAGAAAACCAGAGTTCTTTATCTAGCTCTGTCATGGCTTACTTTTATAATCTCACCCAAGTCACTTTCCTCTCTCCGTGCCCTGTGGTGTGCTACCTTCTATGCGTGAAAGCACTAAGCCTTCTACCTAATCATGGAGGGTGAACTCTAGTAACCTCACATCTTTAGAGGTCTAGAGAGAATTTTCTCTGAGAAGAACAGCATCTCAGAGATGCTGGGAAGAACAGCACCCCTTTCATACAATTAGAACCCATTCATAGCGAAACATGACGGGCAGGTACTTATTACACTACTTTTCAGGCAGTAGGACACAGTAATCTTTTTTTCCTTATTAATATGCCAGCAAAACCCAAGAGATGTCTCCTATTTAATCCTGCTGGAACAACCTGACTCAGGAGATACACATCCTACCCTGCATTGTTGCCTCTGAAAGGGAATTATTGGTGATTCCAAAATGCAATCCAATTTGAGGTTATTCCAGATTTTTAAAGCATACAAACCAACAACTACAAAAACATGTGGGAGAGGCATTCTGGAGATGAATTACTGCCTACATGAAAGAGGTGGAGATGAGACCTGCTATCTGCCAAGCGGATCATGATTCCAATAAATGAATGGGGAACATTTCCAGAGCAAAGACCTCCATAATCACCAAACACATTGGATTGAGTGCAGAACCAGCCTGGAAAACTTGAGTAGCTGAATACCAGAGCACTCTCCAAATCATGTATTTCCCTTCCTACATATATGACCTTAACTTGCACCAATCTTTCTTTCTCTTAATAACTTCAACATTCAGAACTTCTTTTACTAACTCAATGCACCACGCACACAGACTCGCTTTTAACATTTGTTCTTCACACATGCCCTCATTCCTCTGTCCTGGAATGCTTTTCTTTCCCTTATTTGCCTCGCCAAGTCCCATTGAAACGTCAAGCTTCTGCTTAGTGTGACAGTGACAGGGAGGCTGTCCCGAGCTCTACAAACAAGGTTGGGTCCTCTGTTTCATACTCCCAGAACACTCTGAACTTCCTGCTTGGCAGCATAATCACACATATAATAACTCCATTCAGCAGCAGACTCCTTGTATATGTATATATCAATATATATAATTTAGCAAACTCCCTGTACACTATAGGGAGAAGCTAATTTACAATTACACCTTACTGTGAATAAAAATCGTGAGCCAAGTTCATTCAGGTTAAAGAGAGATGCTCAGGAACATAACGGCTTTCAGTGTCTCATGGAAAGGGCTGCTGAGAAAATAAGAAGGAAAGTGCCCAGGCAGGAGTGCCTTGTCCTGCAGTAGACAAGAGCTGCTTCACACTGCTGTAGGGGATGGCCTTCCTAGGGCTTTTGCCAGTGTGTCTCTTTTTATGCTCATTTATTAGTAAAAGAGTTACAAAGCTCTCAATGGCAGATATCTTGAGGATTTCCCCAAATCCTGGTGGGATTTAGCACCCAAGTTTCTTCTACTCTCTTCCATATGCAAAAGGAAGGTAGTGAGCTTTGGGGACCTGGGCTAAGAAGGCAGGAATCTGGCTGGGGCCAGAGAAGCTGCATTTTCCTGAGCTCTAATCTGGCGTTACCTTTGGCTGATCATTTAATCCTGCACTTCTCAAGATGAAGTGTGTGTACCGTGAAATTCTGGGAGTATATAAAACATCATTGTTTTACATCATGTACCAATTTTACTTGAAAAATAATTTTAAACTTATTTTCAAATTAAAGCAATCAGATATAGCATGCATTTGATTGAAAACTGCATAAATTAGGACAATTCATGTCCCCAGATTCCCCAGAGTTACAAGTCCATTTTGTTTTTGATTGTTTTTTGGGCATGTTTTAGAGGAAAAGCTTGAGAAGAATTAGCTTCATATATTTTTCATCCATTTCTAGTCCCCTATTTTGGAAATCTTGGTCACTTTAAAAGAATTTTTTTCCCTCTCAAACTGTGCTGTCTAATGGTAGCCATTAGCTACATGTGACTATTTAAATTAAAAGTAATTACAGGGAAACGGATGTGGTTCAAGCGATTGGGCTCCCGTCTACCATATAGGAGGTACAGGGTTCGATTCCCGGGGCCTCCTGGTGAAAGGCAAGCTGGCCTGTGAGGCAAGCTGACCCAAGCGGAGAGCTAGTCCATGTGGAGTGCTGGCCCATGCAGGAGTGCTGGTCTGCACGGAGAGCTGGCCTGCACAGAGAGCTGGTGCAGCAAGATGATGCAAGAAAAAGAGACACAGAGGAGAGACAATAAGAAACGCAGCAGACCAGGGCACTGAGGTCGCGCAAGAGATCGAGCACCTCTCTCCCACCCCGGAAGTTCCCAGGATCAGTTCCCAGTACCGCCTAAAAAGAAGACAAGCACAGAAGAACACACAGAGAGCAGACAGCGAGCACAAAACAACAAGGCAACGGGAGGGGAGAAATGAATAAATAAATAAATCTTAAAAAAAAAAAGTAATTACAATTAAGGGGAGCAGGTGTAGCTCAGTGGTTGAGCGCCTGCTTCCCATGTACAAGGTCCTGGATTCAAACTCCGGTATCTCCTTTAAAAAAAATAACAACATTAAAAAAGGTAATTAAAATGAAATAAAATTGAAAATTTCAGTTGTACTAACTACATTTCAAGTGTACAATTGCTCCATGTGCCTGGGGACTATCATATTGGACACGGCAGATATTGAACATTTCCATCATTGCAGAAAGTTCTATTGGATAGAACTGCTATACAAGAGTTTTATACTATGTGTCTGAGCACTTTGGACAGAAACACCTTACTACAAGACCTGTTGGGTATTTTACTCTAAGGAGACATTTTGTAGTTTACAGAGCATCCACGTTGTGTCCACTGCAGTGAGCAGATGTATCTAGCCATGCGTGGCAGGCTCAAGAACCTGTGATATGGGAGTGGTGAGTCTGCTATTCAGTAATGGAGCCTTCATTTTCTAAGGGGAGTGATTATGGGTTCAGTCTAGTGCTTATGAACTCTCTTTTGTACCTGGCTCAGCCTTCACAAAAATTCATGTCAGGGTCCAGGAAAACAGAGGCTCTGAGAAAAAATAGAGTTATTGTCACTAAAAATTGTGTAAGAGTACAGAATAATAGAGAAGGTTTTCTCTTTCGCTATGCAGAACACCATGTAACTTTTGCACCCTCCACTGAAGGAGCAACATGGCCAAGATGATAGAGATCAGTTTTACTAAATAGCACAATTCGGAAAGTTTGAAACTTTCATTTATTTCTACCCATCTTTTTTGAGTTAACAAGTGAAAGGAAAGAAACAAATGGAGGCAATTCATGTTAACACAATTTTTGCATCATTATCTAGTAAGGTATAAATACCTCACTCAGCTAAATCATTTTCTACATTTCTAATAGGGCAGAAACAAGCATCATTTGGTTATGACTGGAAGAGATGGGCTCTCCAGCTCCTACTAAACCCATGTAGTTGAGTGGCCATGGATTTGGCCTTGTTAAAATTCCTCAGGGAATTTTGATAGAGTCATTTTTGTAAACGGGGGCACCCATCCCCATGCACCTCACTCAGAAGAGCCATTAGGAGATTAGAAACAGTGACCTCTTTGGCTGTGGACTGAGCCCCAGGGAGGCCAGGGAGGGAGAGGGGGGAAATGAAAGAGGGCAAATGCTGGCTGGACTTGTTTCTCTGAACACTGAAAGGCACATCCTGGGAATTCTCAGAAAAATTGGAAGGAGGGCACTGGGGTCTGGTGGCAGTGGTTTAACAGAGGT